>JANHGO010000818.1:0-37821 GCA_024606505.1 Aquila spilogaster
TTTTGGATTTAAAGACAGTGCCTGCTATTCTGAAAGGAAGCAAATTTAGGGCTTGATGGATAGATATAATTAAGCTCTCCATTAGTTTCATCTACTGTTTGTTTGCCTGTTTGTTTAGCCAAAAATTAAAGGCAAGGTTGTGTAGCATGTCTCTATTCTGACTCAAATGAAACCACAGCATCTGCCCTGTGAATGTCTTGATGGAACAAGCTAGTGGAAAGGGCTCTTTAATTAAAGACAGTGAAAAACACACACACACACACACACACACACACACACACACGGCAGCTGGTAAGGTTGATGTTTTAGTAGGTCTTTTGCAGAAATTCACAGACTAGTATCTTTCTCACTTAGCTCAGCTCAATCTTGATTGTTTCATAACACAACAGAAAGTCAACAATTTACCTTTCATGCTTACTTTGTGCATGTGATAAGGACATGAATTGTATGGGAAAGATTCACTGCAAGTCGTTTGGGAAAAAAATGTGCCTGTGCTCAATGATCTGTGAATTTTCATCCCTTACTCAAACTGTCTGTAGCTTTCTATTGACCCTTGTAACAGGCAGCTAGCCGCCTACTAGCAAAGACCCCCAAAAATGCCATTCTCAGGAAACATTATCCTTTACAGTGTTTAGCACTTAAATGCAATTAGGCAAATATAATATCCTCTTTGAAGGGAAATAGTTGCTCAGTTTAAGTAACTGAAACTAATTATCTCTGTTGAATGAAGGACACATTCTATGAGTATTTGAGTGGTGTGCTGTTTCTCAGAAGCTGAAGAGGGCAAATAGATTGTATTTCTGGGTGGAGAGCTGTAGAAGAATTTTACAGGAGATTTATACCAATTTATAGCCATATTTAAATGCAGAGCCCTATGAAACAAGCCAAAATGAGGTGGCAGACATCCCAGAGCAAAGAAACTCAGCTTGTAAATAGCATTTTCCAAGAAACAATTTGTTATGGAATAAATGGTGTAACTGCTTAAAGTACTGGCATTCGAAAGAGATTTCATTACCATGAAAATTGATTTGACCAGAAACATTTAGAAGGACTTAAAGAAATCATGTAAGTCTGAGTTGGGTTGAATACCTAGGTGATGGTGATGATGGTGGCATTACATTTGATCAGTGAACAGGGTGATTTTGTAGGTATATTTTCTTAGTTGGATAGACTATGAACTATCTTCTTTTATTTTGCCTTGTTCTATTTAATATGTTGTATGATTTACACTACTTATCTCATGAAAAATAGTTTGATAACTGGGCCTACCCAAAAATTAAAGAGTTGAGAACATCTAAATATTGCCATACAGAAGCTCAAGAATTCAGCTGGCAATGAAACAAACTATAGCAACCTTGCAAATGTGGAGAAACTTTGAGGAAATGGATTTTTTTTCCCCTTTTCTCCATAGAACATTGCTGGAGATTTCCATAAATGTTAAAATAGCATCATCTTTGTAACAACTTCCCACTTCTCTGTGTGGGAGCAGCTCACTATTTAAATAGTAAAGGCTGCAAGACGTACAGAGCAGAAAAAAGAATAGCAGTAAAATCTCTAAAACCTTGCACTACCCATAGCATTAACCTGAATCTCTGTAATGTCAAACACTGAGTTATTGCACTCTAAGAAAAGGGAGAAAAGATACACAGTGACATTACAGACGGTGCAAATGACATTCAAAGTCTGCTTATTTATACATTAAAAGCTTATGTCAGAGCTTACAAAATACAGCCATCAGCAGAAGAGAGACACATATGTCTGTAATTAATCAAATGACTACTATACCTTTAAAGTAATACAAAAAAAAAGCAAGGTGTTGAACTGAAAAATCCTGACTGTCAAAAATTGTTCACTGAAACACTGAAGTATCTGCTTCACAGGGTCTTTGCAAGATTTCTTGCTAAGAGGACATATAGTCAAATTATCTTTCCTCGCTAATAATACCAGGTAACCATTTACTTTTAAGACTACTTGTCACCAGCCAGGCTTCTCTGCTCTCTCTTCTACAGTTTATTATTTCCAGACAAGGGTTTCTGTTAAATAGTCAACAGTTGCTAACAGTTATTACACTGTGATTCCCTCAGGGACCCTGGCTTCCACTGTGTGAAAAATATTGATCTGAGGAGATAACCACATGAGTTTGAATGGCTTTGTCTGTTTTGGATACTATGCTGTTTGTTTTTAAAAACTCAGATCAAACCTTTGTTGCACTGCAGTTGCGCTATATTCTAGCTCTTATCCGTGATCATAATGAGGCAATTCCATTGCATTCTCCTTCTTGTGTATGAGTTTCAGTAACTCTGCAATGTTCATGGACAGAGTGTGAGGAAAAGGGTAATGGTCAAGAACTGTGGAGTGCCCCATTTTGAGCTGGGCACAGCTCAAACACATACTTATGTTCAAGCAGACTTCCCAGTCTCTTGATTCCTTTTCCCTGTTTCATGGAGAGAACAATTCTCTGTCTTACTAATCAAGGCCTTCTCCTCCTTTAGTGTATAAGTGTGTTGAGAATTTATCTTTTTAACAACACTGTCACTGTATTGTCATATGTTTCCTCGCAGTTGAGTCATAAGGATTCAGTTGCCTTTTCGAGTCCAGTTTTGGAGAATCCTGTCACCCAAGAGTTTCCCTGTCCTGGAAACTCTATACTACTATTTTATAGTTGTTATAATTCTTGTCTGACTCTTGCTCCTCTTCCAAACCCCACTTCCTAGTTTCATATTGTATGTATCCATGACATTCCCAAATCCTATTTGGTTATCGTCTTTGGCTTTAATGGCTGCCAGATTGAATCTTACCAATGCCTCTCTTATTCGAAAAACATCTAGTGAAACTAGCTATCAGGTCCAATACTCCTTATTGCTTTGCCATCTTACTGCAGCAGTTTCAGGTTCAGAGCTTGTGGAGTCTCTGAATCTACTCAGACACTGCTAGGTCACAGATTTCACTAGACAGAGTTAGATCTGCCCCATCCAGTTTGCTCATAAGCTTTGTAGAATATGAACATCATTTTTTCATGATACCACACTTTTCCCAACTTATTTAAAGGTGGAAATGTCTATAAAACTGCTGATTTTTGCTACTCTGACTTCTATAAGGAATGAACTCAATTATTTCCTGAATTTTCTTCTTCTCTTCAACCACAGAAACCTTTTCTATTTCTTCTATTTCTGAAATAAGGCTTGAGAATAATTGCCAGTATATTGGAAAAACGAAATCTCAAAAGCATTCCATGGGACAGGTGAAAATATCTCTTGCCAATTTTTATCCAGTCCAAATTTCCTTTTATAGGGAAGAGAATTTTAAATGAGAATGGAATTTTGAACTATTCACTGCAACCAAGCTAATTAAAATATAAAATAATCCAAACTCTTAAAATAATGCCAGTGAACATTATGGGGATAAAAAAATAGCATAATATGTACACAGTTACAGATTTGGGGGTTTATACAGTAAAAGGGTAAAGAGCTATTTAAGCAAAGATTATTTATTCAGGGAGGAGCTAAAGCAGGTAGAGACAATGATTTAAAAAAAAATATGTATATGGGAGGGTTATATCTAGTTAGAACTAATTGCCAGGCATGGGACAATCCCCAAATTTGTTGCTTATCTGTGACAGATGTAACTTGCGACCTGGATCTCCTTTCCCCCTCCTCCCAAACCTTCCTTGCTCATTTAGATAAATTGTAAATGTTTACTGTATGCTTATGTTTATGTAGTTACTAACAGTATTTTTATAAATTCTTCTGTAGTAACACAGTCAACAGGAACCAAAGCTATCCACAGATTTGGATGTCTTTCACATATAACTATTTCATGAAAGAAGAAAGTAAGGTGTTGGTGACCCTTTAAATGGTATGTTTTAAAAGTTCACTAGATACGAAAGAGATTTCTGAGGACTGAGAAGTGACAAACGTAAGTCCGTTATTAGAAAAAAGGGTCTTAAGAGATAAATGAAGAAAGTGTAGGCCACATAGTTTAACATGAGCTTTAGGGAAAAAGTCGTGATAGAAGGTCAGTAGGAGAATACCTGCTAAAGTATAGTTCATTAAAGGTGGCCAGAATAGATTCAGTCAAGGAAGGTCATGCTTAAATAACCTGTTGGAATTCTTTGAAGATAACACTGACATGACAGATAAGTGAAATTTTTTAGATATAATACACTCGGATTTTCAAGAAGCATTTGGCAAGGTTCCACATCAGAGATTACTAACTAGGTAAAGGGTCACAGATAAGAAAAGGTGCTAGATAGAAAACAGGGTAAAGAGCAAGAGACAAAATGTAGCCATGCATGGAAACATACTAAATTGGAAAGGAATAATGAGCAGAGGACACAGGGGTCAGTTTTAAGACTGCACTTAATTATGCAGTACATATCACTGGAAAGAGCATATTGAAAACAGGATCTCTAAGGGTCTGATCCAGAGGCCATTGAAGTTAATGGTTTTGGATCAGAAATCAAGCCTGAATGCCAGTCTACCAATCTATAGCTCTACTCACAGTTTAGAAAGAAAACATCGGAGTCAGAAGATTTGCAGTTATTTAAATATTTGGACCAAGTAATGATAAATAGTTATAGCAAAATGAGAAAAAAAAAAAAAGATTTTGCAAAGTTTGACGTTCCATAGGTTTGAAATAGTCTCAATTCCCAGTGCAAAAAAAAGTGTTCATTAGGCTTAATTTCCCTTCAGCTGTATCTCTGCAATAGGACAGGTGTACTAAATATAAAATTACCCAAAATATTTACCATGAAATATATCTGGGATTTTTTCCCAAACTGAAACTGTTGTCCCATGATGTCCACCCCCAAACTAAATAGCGTTATATCAGGTAAATTACAAACCAAACGAGGTAACGCAGCTAGAGTCTAGGCCTTTTATTGAATTGTGACTAATTTGTAAAGTTTTATTTCAAACTTTTGCAAGAAATGAGGACTTGTAACTCAACAATGGATTTCTGATTGCCTTTATAAAGGAAAACTTTTGCAGGTGTATTAGCATGCTATTGCAGTAGTGGAAATATGATCACATTGCTGTTACAAGAATGGACGTATGTGGTACCATTAACAGTTACATACCAAAATCTATGTGTTGTTTTCTGTGGTTCAAATTACTTACTGGGTCAGAATATTTTTGTTTACTTCTGTCATCTTGAGTGAAAGGACTATTACATGGTTAGGTCAGGACGATGCCTGTCTCGAGTACCAAAATGTTGAAAGAGAGGATTCAGAAATTGGTCAACATAAAAGGTTGATACAGAACAAATTCAGGGTAATAATAGATGATTTTTAAGAAACTGAAAGGTTTCTGTTAATTGTTAGGCTCATATAACAGCCATTAAGAACACAGTTATAGCAAAAGAAGTGGGCCAACAGAAGTTGTCTGGGCCAACAGTAACACTGCTGAGATCGAAATGATTTCCTCAGGAAAAAGATGCTGTCTGAATGGTGGAAAACTTTGAGAATCCCTTTTAGAAATTTCATCACAGTAGGGAAAAGGAATCCCTGGCAGCTTGCATCAGAAAGTGACTCACTGAAATCACAGTCCTGTGTAATCTAGACTCACTACTACTGATTATCATGGTCAGAAACTGCTGGTGGTGTTGGTTGCACAGGGGATGGGTAATGCAAGGTATCTCAAAGACCTGTTAACTCCCTATCACTGCAAGTTTTTTGGGGGTGCATTTTTGTGTTTGTTTTTCTGAAATTAAATAGTATAAATGGCTTCAAAGCACTTTTTTTCTCCATGAAAGCCACCTGGCCATCGTTCTGAAGCAGTAGGTAAGCAAAATCTACCAGGAAGACTCCTTACCCTAACAACAGCTCCATCAAGTCTAAGCATCAAGAGCATTAGAATCATACTGCTGTGGTGATATGTGCTGAATTTCATTTCAACATTCTCAAAAGCCTGAGGATCATGAGGATAAATGAAAATGCACATTTCTGGTCTAATGTCCAAAGGAAGAAGAAATATTCCCAAGTGTGTGAGAAGAACATGTATCAACCAAATAATTACGTAAGTGTCTGTATGGAAATACAGACTCATTGCTCCACTCACAAAAAATTTCAGCCCAGAATCTTTGATGGGAGTGTGTAGAAAAAACATTGATTTGAAATCCTAATCAGAAAATGCTCACACCTTCTAAGCATATCTTGCTCCCTTTCCAACATTGAGTTTGAACTCGGAAAGCCACCCATGCACATTTCTTGCTCTGGCATTTGTTGAAAAAGCTAGTTTTTACTCATCATTCATAGAGTTGCCAGGATCCACTGCTACTAAGGATAAATAAAGAGTACAAAGGTACATCAGCAAGTACCAGGCTGGGTCCTTCACTGTGTGATGCCAAAGATCTATAGGTGACGGTAACACATTCCTCCTCAGATTCTCAACCTGCTCTTGTCAGGGAGAGATAGCAATCAAGTAATGTTGTATTCCTTTGTATTCCTTTGAAGAGCCTAAAAAAAGTGAATTTCCCTTCAATACAGTGAACAAACCAATTAAGCACTCTCAGTGTAAAGAAAATCTACGACGGGTGTCAAGGTGTTGCGATAAGGATCAGATTTGCTTATGGCTTCTTCCATGGTTGGATGCATAGATAATGGATTTCTGTGGCAGTGTTGCTTTTTCCCTTTCACGTTACTGGAAGCACATGTACTCCACAGTGCTGGTGGAGAATGTTTGTGTGTTTCTTTCTCCTGTTTCTTTTAAATGAACCCATCCTTATCTGTTACCATGGCTATGATTCAAATATTGGTTCCACAGGTAATTTAATTGGTGCCAGGAGTTGCTGAGGGTTAGGTTAGAAATGATGGATTAATTGTTGCTGTTTATACTAATTGTCTCCTGGATAACGGCACAGGTTTCTTCACTGTCATAGCAATAAATGTAAAGCTATGCAAGACCAGGATATTAAATGTTGTAGATGAGCTCAGTTGAGAACTGGTATCAGACTGAATACAGACTTACACTTACGAAGTGGGTATTAATATAAATTTCAGTTTAACTATAGATGTCTAAGTAAATTTCTTTGATTCCTTACTTTGCTGGAAGGTTTCTTCCTCCTGAGCAGGCAGACCATATACAAGCCTTGATATAACACATTCCTTGCATTCCATTTTCTTAGAGTTAGGACAGAACTTAAATTGGCTGGTGAGTTTTTGGGAAACCAGAGCACTAAATAAATGATTCAATCAGGAGGCAGTCTCTATAGCCACATGGCTGATCTGATAAAGTCCCTACTGACATATTAAGGAAAGGCAGCTGCTCTCCAGCTTCCCTTTTCTTACAGACCTGTTCTGAGAAGAAGCTGTGTGTTGAATAGCTTTCAGAAATTAGTGTCTGTTGTAGATTAGGAGAGTGTTTCTTCCCCATTTAACAAGGCAGAACAGATTTCAGCAGATTAAGCAACTATTTTTCAGTCAATTTTAGGCCACTAAACAGATAAAAAGAGGGTCTTGTATCATAGAACTAACCAGTACCAGGAATTAAATAAAGTAAGTAATCTGCTTTGATTAAACAGGCTAAATGAAAAGTGAGAGGGAGAGATGGAGAGGATGGACAGGCAGGCAGGCAGGCACAAAGAAAGAAGAAAGTGAATGTGAGAGAGAGAAGGAAAGAAAGAGCATGACAAAATAAAAACTAAATAGTAAACGAAAGTACAGAATAAAGAGAAAGAGACACTAAGGTGCTGCCTCAGAATCATGGGCAGTAAAGGGACTTTAATGGTGACTGGAACCAGTTGCCTCTGGAAGGATTGCAGGGCTTCCCACATAGAGGTGAAACACTATAAGAACCTTATTTCATTCATGCTAGGCCGAGAGTAGAGGTTCAATGGAAGATCAGTCACCGAAGAATAACTTAGGATATTTCAGGTTTTGTTTTAGGTATAAATTATGTTTTTAAGAAAAAACATTTGACTGTAAGTAATAGTTTAATAAAGTCAATAAAATAGCTTTTTTTGTGTATGATGAAAAGTTCTATAAATACTTTTTGGTTTACAGTCTAATAACTTTGTTAGAATCGTTTGAATAAGATATTATGGTTTAGTAAATCAAAACATCAAAGAACATTTCTTTGCATATGATGAAGAAACTCAGGTGTTGGTTTGGATCACTGCAATTGATTTTAGTCATTACGTACAGTCTGTAGAAATAAAAGATGATCTGCATATGAGATATTTATGTCAGGAAGATGGTCTTTGGAGTAATTGTGCTAAATGTCTGTTATAACATTTTTCTTATGTATTTTGAAAGTGAGTATAGGTCTTTACATTTCCTCCGGGGAAAAAAAAAAAGGAGAAAAAGAAGACAATATCCCCAAGGTCTAGCTCAACTTTTTCTTTTAAAATAAAAGGAAATAATTCATTACTACTGTATGCATACACAAATCTATTATAAAAAATGTGCTGAATAAAAAAATACTTGTAACTATTATAATTTACTATTTAATTTTGACTTTTAAAAATACACAGTGAATGCAAAATGATTGCAACTGTTATGCAGAAATATCTTAACAACCCCTTTGCTGCATTCAATGTACATGAACAAAAATCAAAATCCATTTTCCCCTACAAGTACTAACCCTGATATACTTTTTGAAATCCCTCATTCTTAACCCCTGCCTTCCAAGGGAAATAATTATATTCCGATGTCATGAATGGAAATATCATATTACAGCATCTCGAGCCCTCCTTTCTTTTTCAACAGACACATAGCTTGGGCCTTCAATGGGAGACACTGCCTTAAGATTTTAGCAGACATTAAAACAACTAGGTATTTAAAAATTTGTTGATTTAAATTTTGACATTATCCTTGAGATAAATAAGTAAAACTGCTCTGATTGATAGTTCTTCCATTCTTCCTTACCTCAAACTGGACCCTACACCCGTCTAAGGAAAGTTCCCTGTGACTCACACTGGTGGGCATCTGATGTGATACTTTGCCCATTCCTTTTGATGGAATCTAACTGTTGTGTTGATATATAAAGTATAAATTACTAATTCCTGCTGCCAATACATTCTGACTTGCTTGCCCATATCTCCCACGGACATAAAATGTCTCTGTGCATATTGGTTGCTTTGCACGGCTGTCATCTGGCTACTAAGCGCTGCATCATTAGCTCCTCATGTGGCTAAAACTTTCATTGCTCATTTCCTCATTGATACATTCATATAGAAGCAATGATGGTTTTGATCTTAGCCTGAGAGGCAAACCATATCAGTATAATCCCCAGCCCCAACCTCAATATATATGTAAAGGAGACTTCAGAAAACTTTCACTGTAAAATGCAAGAAAGGAATTAATGGCTCACAGCATGTGGATTTTTATTGCTTTTGAATCTTTTAAATTAAGAAGTAATTATTACTTAATTTAACTCAATTTAACAAAGACAGATTACCATTAAAGACTCTAGGCCAGAATATGCTTGTTTGCATGGCTATAGTATGATGAACACCCACTAGTTCAAGACAAAAATATAAGAATACAGGTGTGTTTAAAAAACAAACATCAAAACTGTTTGGTCTGAGTTTAAGGCTGGTTATAAAATGGGAAGTGTGCTTGCAGGACATTGAGTTTAAGTAAATCTGAACTTTTTTTTTTTTAAATTGATAAATTAAAAGCTTCAGTAATCCTACAAATGTTACAGATTAATTTTTTATGGGCAGGCAAAATGAGTTTGGGATTCATCCATGGTAGTACAAACAAAGCCATTTTATTCTACAGAACCTTTATGAGGCTTTGAAAGGGACATTCACAGGCTACTCATCATCAGCAATACATTTCTTAGCAAACATGATCTTCTTGCCTGTTTTATGTACCTAGTTAGAGTGAAGATTTATTGAAGAAAATTATCATCTCTCTCTCTCTTTTTTTTTTTTTTACCATGGTACAAAATTCACCAAGTATGCAAAAATCAAAACAAAACTAGCAAGAATATCAGTACAGTTTACACTCTTTCCTAGTAAGCCTAATTGACCAATTCTTGGATGCTCTTGATTTTGGCTTTGTATGTAAGAATAAGACTTTATTTTTAATTCCTTGTGATTTGAAAGGAATCGTAACTAAGAATTTTCTCTGAGTTTAGAGTGAATGCAGAAATGTTTTTCTCTCATTCTTCCAGAAGCTTTGATAAACTGACTCTTATAAAAATGTCTTATTTTAAATACATACCACAATTTTTTTTCCCCACTTGTTTTTAAACAATTCAGCAAGAGGTCTTATTTAAAGAATATTTTTATTTTTATTGTTTATATTTATCACACACAAATGTTTCCAAACAAACGTTTACAATGTTTTAGACACTGTGCAGCTGGAATGCAAATGATTGGTACTAACTATTTCAGATCTGCTGCTTTGTTCCTGTCACCACATTTGCATGACTATTTTAAGGTGCTCTCTTTGGACTACTGGAAAGCTGCTCTTTAAATGACAAGATGATGTCAGAAGAAGGAATGACATAAGTTTATAATGAACCACCAGGAAGGAATACAAATTAATCTACATTGTGAAATAGAGAACTTCATTAAAAAGCCATGCCATCAACATTATTTTAGATCTTATTTCTGTCATGTTTTTCTCACTTACCTAACATTTTCATTTCTTCCCTTCTGTGTGTAGAGGCATGTCTGAACCTGCACTGCTTGGCCTAATGATATGATCTGATGCAATTAACTATATTTCTTTCACGCTCTTCTCCTTTTGTAATTTAAGGTTATTGGGCTATATCAGCGTTAGCTGGCTCTCATATAAATCAGTATGCTCTGATTTATAGACAATAGCTAGGATAAACAAAAGCAATACAGAATTAAGTTTTGACAAATGATTGTGTCTTCAAAGAAGGAAGACAAATTTCTTAGCAAATTGTACAGACAGATCAGCAGTTTCACATTTTAAGAGCAGAACTATGTAGAATTGGAGGTAATTTTGATGAAATTATGGGTAGTAAGAATAATCTTCTTATGTAGACGAATCCCTAAAATATAAATTAAATGAGAAGTCAACAGTATTGCTGCTCCATTATTCCTGCTCCTTTCCTGACTTCCAGCACCTGTGTTGATTTACTCTATACTTCCACAACCTAGAAATCAGAATCCAAGTTGTTCCTTTTGTTCGTATTCCCCCTACAAATTTGTTATAAAAGGTAGAGAGTAGGCAGAAGTGATTGATATCCCTGCTTCTCAACGTTCCTAAGTGACACGTTCTGCAGCACATGTGAATTTGACTACTTCTTCGGTATCAATTTACTGGTACTAATGGGAGATTGAGCATAATTTTCCTCATGTTACCCTACAGCCTATAGGAGAACATACTGAGCTAGTAGGCTATAAAGCCTAAATCTCTGTCCATCTTACATCTTGTCCACTTCAAAAACCATTAATCTGTGCTTGTCCACACCATTCATGTTACAGAAGAGAAGAAAGCAAAATTTCTTGCGTTTTTTTGGAATACATTAACTGAGGTCACACAAGGTTACATCTGGGAACACAACCTAGTTCAATGCAAGAGCTCCAAGTATCGCTCAGCCACTGTGCCTGTCAGAATTAATGTTCCAAACTGATGTCTGTTGCTGTCTCATCCGGTATAATCAGTAGATGCTATTCCCCTCTCATAAATCTTATTCCGTGCCATTCAGGCAAAAAAAAGTTTTCTAAACCTCTGGCAAAGCACATGTGCTGCTGCTAGATAATAACAATCCTTTAATCTGTGTAATGAACCTTGAATATGTCCAAGGAGCATTCTTTCGCAGTGCTGTTTAGGGACTTTTTTTGCGCTTTCTTCTCCTTCCCAACCACATCTTTAAGCAGGTGAGTTACTTGTCTCATAGAGAGAAACCACTTTTAAGATAAACTCCCCATTTAAAACAAAATTATGTCATCTGTGTCAAAATGTGATACAAAACACCAGTATGGGTCTTTTGCCACATTTCAGTTGGTACTGACAGACACAAGTATTAAAAATTACAGCTGCCTGAGAAATGATTCGCATGCCTGACATGGCAGAGTGGCAGAATTTAGGGAGTGAAAACCAGAAGCACTCCTGCAGCCCAAGAACCACCTCCTGCTTGAGACACCAGATGTTTTTGCCTTGATCAGTACAAATAGTTCAGACCTATAGCATGCGTAACCCTCACCTGGGTCTAGATAGTCATTCTTCACTTAAGTTTATTACCAAGTTTCTTACATGACACAGAACATGGCTCAAACTTTTTCAGAATTATATTCCAGTCCAAAACTTCGTATTGTTTTCAGTTTTCTCTTAAAATGTGCATGAAGGGATGCACCATGAAAACCTAGAGATTGTGTTATTTCCATCCTGACTGTTTCTATACTGTGCTTCATTTCCTTATGTAAACATTGCTTTTTATGTCTAAATTCTAGGGCAAGGCAGATTTTAACGCTGTTCTCTCTAGTGGTGTTTCATGGTACATCTCTTTCTGTCATTACAGAAGATGAGTACTGTAGACTGATGCTTAGATACTCTTAATGGCTGAGGCAGAAGTCTTGAACCTAGACGTCCCACAACCAAGTCTGTGATCCCACTTCCATGGTCTTCCTGATTACAAAAGTGTCAGAGGACAACTGACTGGCCTTTAACATTTGATGGCCCTATAAAAATATGGTGCAATTTCTGACCTGAAGAGAACACACATTATGTAAGAGAATGAAGAAAATGATGCCTATTAATTAGCTACTATGAAGATGAGGGAGCAATAGAAAAAGCAATTTAAATTAAGCTCTGAATTAAGCAAAAAGGAGTCAAAAATTCAGAAATGCATATACATAAGAGGCAGAAGATCTGCTGCTCTCTGCATCCCAAACATGACTGAATACATTAGAAAAAAATAACCATGGTTGGTGGGGGTGGGAATGGCTGCTATATTGACATGGGTTCTCTGCCACAGAATACATTACATAATTTGTGCTGTATATATAGCTGTTTGGAGATGGATTATTTAATTCAGCAAAGAACTGGGGCTAGACTTTGCGTGATAAATGCTATGGCAACCAAACCGTGTTGTGTGGAATATCTTTGTAGATTAAAGTGCTTTGATTCATGCATTGCAACTCATACAAATGGATGCTAACAAACATACACATAATCAACATTTCGTGTATATGAGTCACATTCATTGTCAACTCCCACCTTCAGAAATATTTATATTCATTGCCACACGTACAGATAACGCATGCATAAACATGCACACATATAAGACGCCTGCAAGCATATGTAAGAATATTCAGAAAAGGAATGTGGATTTTTGTGCTTTTCTACTCATTTTAAAGACTAGCTTCTGTTATTTTGACATATGCAAGCACAAAGATTAAGACTATGGAGCATTGCATTGGCAGAAAAAATTAAATATGGGTCTCCCTGTAAATCATTCCAGATTAAACATTTCTGCTCACTCTTTCAATATATAAGCTCAGTCTGTTAAACTGCTTCACTGATCTAATTACAGGTTACTTTTTAAAATAGCTTTTGTAAATAGTGAAAAATAATTGTTATGGCTGGGAGTGGCTGTCATACCTGACTTACTAAGACAAAGTAATATTTTTCGTAATAAAAAATTAGAAGATTTGTTTTAAATGGGAATGTGTTAAATAAAATGTCACACCAGCAAAGCTCCAGAATTTTCATTTTTTTTTAACATAATGTCACTCCAAAGAGAGAGAAGAGAACAAGTGCCTCCCTATTCCAGAAACATTTTCCCAGGGGGGAGGGGATGGGGGAAAGAAAAAGACAAAAAAAAAAAAAATTACTTCTACTACAGAATCCCCTGTTCTATCAAATTTTTGTTCCGTTTTTGGATCACGTGTATGTATACTTGGAGGTGGTGGTGAATGATCAGACAAATACATTTCTTTGTACAACCTTGGTGTCTTTCTGCACTCGGGGTGCCTTTCTGCATTGGTGCCTAACTGTCCCTCCTTAAAAAGGGAAACTGCAGTCCAAAGAGCTGACATGGAGAGGTGGGAGGCTGGTGGGGAATGTTCATATGCAGCTGTGGGAGAGCTCAGAGGAACTGCTTCGGGGTCCAGAAGGCTCTTCCAAAGGATTTTGCTGCCAAGAGGAAATCAGCGTCTGGATCTTCATTTAAACAATGTAAAAGTAGGAACAGTGATGACTTGGTATCCTTGTTCATGAAGTTTAGCAACACAAGTTTGCCAAGGCCGGATCCAGCCCCACATCAGCAACAACTCAGGAGGAAAGGTGTGGTCGCTGCGGGGCTCAGGTTCAGAAACAGTGCCATGGAATTGTGATGCTCAATGCTGTGGTGCCTGAAAGCCAGGTGCCTTCTCTGGACTTGGAATTCACAATCCTGACTTAGGGATTTGAATCTAAAGTTTCCTCAATGTTAAACGGAGGAGAGCCAGGCACCTCGGTTGGGATACACAGCAAACAGCATATTCACTGCTGGAACACTTAAACCAGCCAAGAGGGAATGCCAATGAAGAGTATTTCTGAGACCATGGTTTTACAGTCATTTTGTTCTAGCATACGTCTATGCAGTTGTAAACAGAAGCAATCCCCCATTTCCTCAGGTCCTCCTAAGGTTGCTCAATCCTTTTTCTTTGCAGAAGGACAAGTAAGTGTATGACCAGAGGAAGGAATTGATCCAGATGGAAAAAAACTTTTTTTTTTTGGTGTTGGATGCATGAACTCAGGTCATGGGTCTGCTTGAGTTGGTGAGCAGCTGGGGACACTGGTAATGAAAGCAAGACTATCCCCATCTGTCCAGTGGAAATAAGAATTTTTCTAAATAGCCTTATCACCTTCAATACTCAGCTCAGCAAAGAAATAAACTAATCATTCAGGATGAAATTCACCTTATCTAACTTTATCCAACTGAAAGTAAGACAGCTGGTCCACGCTAATCATCTATGCTAATCATCTATGCTAATCATCTTCACCTTACAGTCACTGGAGGAAAAAAACCTTGCAGATGGTGTTTCATTCTTTGTCTCCTATATTTCAGGATGGGATGAACTGACAGTTAGAGGTGCATATTTCTAGTGATTTTTTAACTCAGGTTAAAGCCACACTAAAAGTGCAAGTGTGACTACAGCATATATATTCAAAATCCACATACATTCGGCCTTTCTAAGTCAAATATAAGTAGTAGGTAAAAAAGGTGGGCTGGTCATTTAAATACTCAGTGGGTCAGGAGAACAAATCTAGTCAATTTGGAAATGTTGCAGCATTTCTCTTGGTATTTGAGCCAGCTAGGGAAAAGCTACCACAGGTGTTCTTATGTATGTAGGTGTCAAACTTCTGATTGCAATATAGATATGTTCTGAGAATATGACTGTACTGCACATAGCAAAGTAAGATCTAGACACCTGAGATAGCTCTAAATAATCTAAGAAGTCCAAGAAGGAAAGTTAGATTGGAGATATTACCCACACTACTGAAGGAAGTATGACACACAAGCTTGCAGATGCCAGGGATTTAAAAGCTTTTTCCTGGCCTAACTTCACAAATCGTGCCCTTAATTATAAACCTTTGTGTAATACTTTCAGGTATGAAACAGATAATCCTTTGAGAAGCGCAATCTGTTCAAGAGAATTCTATATAAACTGCCTACTCAGTGAGTTGGAAGATGGCAAAATGCTACTGCAAACAAATGAACAACAAGTGCAAGCAGAAAAATATTTATTTTGTCGCTTTAGCAAAGTGTTTACCCAGTTAATTGTTTAGACTTTGGATATGTGCAAGATATTTTGTGGTAAGTATATAATTTCTCCCTAAAATAGAAGGAAAAATCTCAACTGGAACTATGTTTGGCTCTCAAGTTGTGGAAATTCCACGAGGTAACAAAAGCAGTGGAAAAAATCAATTTGTTGTGGCTTCTACAGCTATACACAAGCTTTCCTCTTTTTGCTTCATTTAAACTGTCTTCGAACTGAAATAGGGGAGCCAGTTCACTACAAATGGTCAACAGCTTTTCTGCTTGTTTATGTTATTTACCACAGGAATACAATAAAGGTTCATGACCTACCTGACATAAATCTAGCTTAGTAAAATGTTACATGTGTTTTCAACTGCAAAAGTTGCTGTTTGAGCTAATAACAGGTTTCTTCAGCTGAAATAAAGATGTGGACTGGAACAAATTGACTATCTGGGTAAAAACCTCAACTTTCTCATACATGTGGATAGTTCACAAGCATAATAAAGAACCAGAGCATTAATACAGAGTGTATGAGGATGTTTTTGGCTTTACTTTTAGGTCAAGGAATATCTGTTTATTTCCATGGCCTGACACAGAACTTGAAGCCTCTTTAGACATTTTCTTCATGCCTATTTGGAATCCTTTGAACTCCCTGTAAACCTGTTTTTCTGAGGCTGATGTCACCAGCTTAGAAAGAAAAACAGCAGTGAAGCAATAGGCTTATGTGAGAGAATGATTTGTTGCTACATGACCCTCTATTTGCAAGCCTAGATCTGAAAGAGACAGCTAGTTTATATGACTATTTAAAATATCTTAAAATTGTTATAGCTGAATCTTTGACAACTGTGTTCTCAGTGCCATGTACTTTAATCTTCAGTTTTCTTATATGGGACATTAATAATACACTGTTAAATTAAACATTAAAATTGGTAATGGAGCCAGAGTATTCTGCTATGGAAAAAGATTTGGGGTTACTGTGAACAACTCATTGTCTCTGCTTGAAGTTTTAGTCTCTGATACACTGATAAACAGGGGATGATGGTAGCTCCTGGCATCCACTCTTTGTGCTAAATGAGAAGAATTAGACTAAATTATGAATTCTCAAAAAAAAAAAAAAAAAGAACAGAAACAAAACAAAAAACTCTCAAAGCATTTCATCAAATTTTTGCTACTGAGAACACATTAAACAGTCTTTTACAAAGCTACACAGGAGTAGAACATGAAGAAAGGCTAGATTTAAAATATTTATAATGATGATGAACCTATTTCCTCATTGTGAATTTTTACCTTCAATAAAGCTGGAGACAGAAAATTGTGTTCAGCCTAGAGGTCCAAGAATACATAAGGACCTAATACGTTGCTGCACTGGACTTTGGAAATCAAATGAGTGGGAGAACTTATTGTCAGATGACATGACGGGGATCAACATTCACATCCACAGAAGTCACGTAGGTTCTGTCCCCTTGTAGAATGATGCCAAAAGCCTGCATGTAAGAAATATTTCCCAGTTAACTTGAAAAACAAGAGAACAAGCAAGTGAGAACTCCTGACCTGCCCAATTTTATCACAGAAACAACACAGATTTTCTTCCACCAGTCCTTGCAAGCCAGAACACACTGGTTTGGATCAAGCAGCCTCTGTCCCTAGTTGGGTCTTATTTTCTTCTGTTGTTCCCAGAGACCACTTATTCCAAAATTTCGTAGGTGAGAATCCAAATGAAAACTCCTGGAGCTATAAGGAGAGCAGTACTAATCACAGACCCCCTTCTTAGAGAATGGCAACTCAGCCAGATAAACCATGATCTGCATCTGTGAATGACAGTTCCTGTCTTTTATAACTCATTTGATATTATTTATCAAGAAACGAAGATAGTTCTATTAGGACAGTTGTTTTTCTGTGGTTCTCTCTGGTGGTGATGTAGGACACAATTAAGAAAACATATATCTTAAAGGAAGATTTTCTCTACATACTGTTTATACTCATAGCCTATAATTCCATCTTTAAGCCCAGTGGTTTAAACAGTTTTTCGTTGTTTAAATCTTTATACCCTAACATTATTTTCCTGTTGCTATAAATTCTATTTAATTATTAATCCCAAGAAAAACTGATAACTGCTAGCCCACCATAATGCAATTCTTTCATCTCCAAATAGTGTAGAGGAGGTAATATGCCACTCTTGAAAATCTTTCTTTAATCCTTTCTTCTTTTAGAATACAGAGCCATGAAGATTTATCACAGTTCCATAGATTTCAAAAGAAGACTACGGCTTTGTGATGTCAATCCATACAACCGTAAAGATGCTACTTTGCCAGAGCTATATTGTACTTCTAAAGTGGAATGAGGAAATTGATTTGCCGTAAAATATATCTTATTACCCAATTACCATATCAGGCAAGCAAAGTTGTCGTTCTACTTTTTTTTCTCATTTCAGATTTTTAATCACTGAATTATTTTCAATAATGTAAGTTTGAGTATTTCATAGTTTTATTTTCATGCAGCTAAGGTATAAGATCTTTTCTGCCTTGATTTCCATTGTAAGTGTATTTTTCTTTGCACAATATCTTTGTATCCAGTTGCAACTGTTTGCTTCAATTAACTCTTTCTTTTTTGCTTCCAGAATAATATCATTTGGAAAAAAACAAGTCCCTAATGCTTTACCATGTTAATGTTAATTTATCTGAGCAACATTTTTGTCACTTTTCTTTCCAAATATTACCATGACTGGCTTTTGGCTGCTCCATGATTACATGGATGTGGAGTAATGATGATGGAAAAATCCAGGTAGTCACCCTGTACTCATCACACACCAACATGCTTTCAAAGGGTTTTGCTGTCCCTGAATCCATAATTACTGCTTTACAGTTTCACATTTACTTGTGTGTAACAAAAAGAGATCTCTTAAAAAAACAGAAAAAGTAACTAAATAAAAATATCACACATCAATAGCACATTGCATGCCAAATATACTTTCAAAAATAAAAGAAAATAAATCAAGTGTCTGCACCTGAGGAAAGACTGCCCACTTAAATAAGCTTAGGTGCGATGTAAGCTTCTTTCAAAGATGAGCTTTTTGCCTTGGATGGCTAAGCTCATGTAATGTCAGGTAACACAGATTGTTGCTCTTTGGAATTCCCTATGTGATCCATGAAACAACAGATCCCTTTTAAAAACAACAGCAGAATTATCTGGCTTTGCTGTTGATACAGATAAATTTATTGCTGTTGAGACAAGGCTTACAGAAATATTACTCCAATACCTTTGAGCTGCAGATTTCTTTAAAAAAATCAACCCACGGACAACAAAACCAGATAGTGTCTCTTTTTCTTCTCAGCCTGGGAAGTCTCTCCCTCCTTCTGTCTCTCCCTCTCTCTGCAAGACCGCCTTGCTCATACAGTTCCGATGCAGTGGAGCATGGCATCATGAGATGCTTATTCCTGAATTTAAATGGAGTGTAACGATACCGATCCTCCGCGAAAATAAGAGCAAGGTCCCGATCAGGCTTGGGCCACCTTCAATGTCATCAGAAGGTGAATTAAGAGGATTTGGCAATTCCATGGTCAGCTTCAGTACGGATCTTCCCAGTTGCAGCTGTTGTGACCAGCTGGGTACCGTGTAGTACTCCACACAAGCACATACGCATAGACATACATATAGACACAGACGCACGTACAACTTCCTTGCATGCTGAAGCAAACTCCTCCCACGCTCTATTCCTGGCGCACATCTAAATGGCTGTTTTATACATATTAACCCTGTGAAACGCTGTAGGACTTTGCTATTCACCTCCCAGATAATAAACTATCCGTTTGCAAGCCTGTCACGCAGTTCACAGATCAAAGAATCAAGGTGTCACCAGCCTTCTTTAGTATAGATATCACTGGTTCTTTACTGCCTAGTTATGCTTGCATAGCCCTTAGACATTTTTTGTCTTGAGGTTACTTACCCCATTCAAGTACTCTATTTTCCTTTTCACTGCATCTGTGCCACAGGCTTGCTGACTGAAAAAATATCACACAAAAAATGCAACAGTGCCCCCCTCCCCCCCATTATTTAACTCACTTTCCTCCCACCCTGCCTGTCTGCTTTGGAGCATAGTCAGTCTTCATGTTAAAAAAGAAGGAAAAAAAAGAAAGAAAAAGCAAGCATAATTATAAATTTCAGATTAAAATGCAATAAGGGGATCTTTATTAAAAAAAGAGTTTGAGAGTGGCTTATTTTCTTTTGTTGTTCAATAGTTTTTATGATATAATCTCGACTCCCTGTCTCTCAGGAAAAAAAAAAAGTACGGGGGGAAGACAAGGAGCCTGGTTGGGAGTAATGTTTATACCTCTTTAGTAGAACAAGAAAGTCCTTCATTTTTCTCTCTGTACTCCTTGGACTTGGTCTCTATCCCTTACTTAAAAAGGAAGAATGATGAACAAGTTTTTGTACAACTCTTTTTGCCAATATAGTGCCTGTGCCAGTAATTTATGAGTAATGGGCTACAGCTGTGATCTCCAGCTCTTAGGCTGTTTTGGTATTTCAGTAATTACAACAGTTTCATTAACATTTAAAGGGAATAGTCAGCTCAATATCAGTAAGAGACTATTTTGTACAGCGTGGATCCATTTTACATTTGCATTTGACATTTGATAATATCTACGCATAAGCTCTGAGCCATAAAAATGAGATGTCACATACAGGAAAAATTAACCCAGATGTAACTTCTTAGTAAATCTGTGAAACTGTAGAATAAATGTCCAAGACTGGTAGTGGTATGAAAAGCACCTCTTTCCCAGTCTTACTTTCATTTGAAACACGGAACATCATTTTTATGTCTTTATGTTGTACTTGTGACATCTGTGGGTATTTAAAAGAAATAGAAGTGGGAAGCTGGATGAGTAATAAAATAATCAACAGGTCAAATATGTGAATATATTGTCTATATGTATCTAATAAAATCAGGCATGCTTCTGAGATGTCAACTTTTCATTTTATAGCAGTCTTCATTTTAGGCTATCATTCTCCTTAGCAACTGCATGTCTACCTTGCACAGCTGAGGCAATTAACTAGACTCAACAAAGAAGCATCATTGGCATTAGCATAGCAATAATAGAGGGTCAGCAGTAAACAGTAAATAAAATTCAGTGTAGACGGGTTTAAGTTGATGAACATAGGAATAAACAGTCTTAAATTCTGCATACCCTAAGAATTTAGGAACTAGACTGTTCTATAAAAATGCTAGCTCAATGTTCAGCAGCAGTGAAAAAAAGCAAATTAAATGTTAGGAACTACTGGAAAAGGAGTAAGGAAAAAGCATAAAAAATGACTGTCTAATTGCATAAATCCATAGCTCTCCCATATCCTGAACACTGTACAGTTCTGATCCCCCATTGCTCAGAAATATGGCAGAAATAGAGAAGGATCAATGGAAGGTGACCAAAGAAATCAAACACAGAGAGTGGTTTCCTTATGAGGAAGGATCAAATAGATGAGGACTCCTCATCCTAGGGAACTAGAACTAGTTACCGAGAAATGATGTAATAGAGGGTTTGCAGTGATGAGTGACCTTGCAAACAAAGTAGGGTTACCAGGTCTAAAAAGAACAAGAAGTGATACCTTCTTCTTCACACACCATGTAGTTCAACTTCAAAATTTCTTCCCATAATGTATGTGGATGACAAAACCTTTTAGGTATTCAAAAACGAGGTCCTCAGAAAATAAAATTATGTTCTCAGGAGGTGAGGAACACCTGCCCTATGATGAGGAAATCCTGGGTAGTGAACTTCCTGGAGGCTGGCAGAATATTCTGGAAAATGTTCACTATAATCCTTGTGATGTTTGTATATTCTTTTCTAAGCATCTATTATTGACTGTTGTCAGAAATAATATGGATACTGTGAAGATGGTTGGTTGGTCTGACCAGTCTTGTTTTCTTCTGAAATACTCTTGTCAACGCCCTAAAGGAACCAGAAGACATATTGTGTCTTTAATGGTAATGCAAATGGAGTTTTCTGTTCCTTCCTAAACAACTTTTATACTAAGGAAGCTATTGCACACAAACACTTTAGAATGTGTGAAAGACAAAATAGTAAATTTGTGTTACCTTCTAAGAAATCATTTTAGAAATTCAAACTGTGCTCTGAAAGCCTTCTCACTGAAGCCTGGTGAAAATGTCAAGGCACTGGTACCAACCTGGTAATAGTTAGGCAAGAATGATTTGAAACAATGCCATCTCCTACCAGATTTAGCCCTTAATGTTTCAATGTCATTAAACAATTCAATACAAGAAGCCATCCGATAGCTCAGTTCTAATAAGAGATTGCATCATATTAATGCTATTCTGAAAACTGGGAGGAAAGTGAAAAGTAAAACATTGCCCTGTTTCATCCCTTGTGCTGCATCCATTTCAAAAAATGTGTATTTCCTGCAGGAGTCATAGCTAGCTAGTAGAGGTCTGGCAAGATTCTTGCAGTTAGTGGAGCTTTGAAAATTCAGACTAACTGATGATCTGACCTGAGTTTTCTAAAACAATAAATCACTATTTGTAACTGGTCTCTGATACTAACTGGACATTTTCTGTTTTCACAGTCAGTGAAAGAAAGGAACACAGTCTTCTCTGTGTTATAGACAACAAAAATTTCTTCAAATCCAATTAAAGAAGCATTTAAGTCCTTTTTCACAACAAGTTATGGAATATATTTTTAGTGCAAGCATCAGTCCAATATTATAATGCTATTTTAAAAATCAGTTTATATAAAAAACAAATGTAAACCAAAACTGAAAACACTGGTTTGTTTTTCCAGCAAACAGACGTGCTTAAAAACTGTAAGCATCAGGACAGATTTGGGATTGGAAAAGAATGAATATCAAATTACTGATCATCTATGGGTGCCATCTTTTAGTATATGTATCTCCCTGCCAACACACTGGGCTACTCTATTAGCTGAAGATAGTGTACTGTAATTTCGTACATAAATAAAGGAATTCTGAATATAAGAAGTCACTCTACCAGTGCAAGTTAAATTATTTTTCCATTCCTTTATAGCACTAAAAGTCCTTTCTCAACATCATAGGGTCTGATCTGTGATTAATTTCTGGATTTTAAAATTTCTGATAAGTTCTGTTGCTCATTGTCTTTGTGCAGCTGATTTGCCATTACATAGAGTCTTTTTTAGAAAGCTGTGAAAAATAGTCCTGTGTTTGTCTTATGACACAAAGGCAATTGAGCTCCAATCTCATCCAAGTAATTTGATCTGAGATCTAAAAACACTTTGTTTAATATATGTTGCATGGACATTAAAGTGCAGAAGTATTCACAATTTCCATGCATTTTAAGCAGGCTGAAAGTTCTGGTCTTAATTCTCATTGATTGAGAAATGAGGTCGCACAAACTACGTATCTCACCATGGTGTCATGGAATGGCTTTAATATATTTTCCAGGTGAACAGAATTTCTGGCTACTATACAATGAAACGAATGAATAAATGTGTAATGTTCTACACATGTAATTAACAGGGAGTGGTTGTGGCTAATATTAGAGACCAGTTTTCTGAGAGGAGCACAAAATGGTAACAGATACCATCTTGTCAGAATTTATTTACAAAATAGACATGAGGTTCTACAGCTGTGGTAGCAAAGAGGAGACATACAATTGTCTACAGCAGAAACATCTCTTTTTCTGTTTTCCTTCTAAAAAAATACTGTGAATTCTCAGCACGATTGTTGCAGGCCTGGATTCGTAGCACCTGCCTAAGGCAAATAGCTGGGATGTGTTCAGCTGGGACCCTAGCCACTGTGAGCTCTCTTGTCACTGGAGAAAGAAAGTTACCATCTCCCTCGATGAGGTTTGGTGTGAGGCTTCTCCAGGGATCCACCCCAGCCTCAAGTGAAATGGTTTGCTCTCAAATGAGAGATGTTAGAAACTAGGTCGCTAACCATTGAACTGGAAGTGAGGAAAAGCACAGGAGGTTGCAAATAGCCGGAGACCGCTAGACTACAGGGAGCGCTGGAGCCTGCTGACGTGAATGTCTCTCACCTTCTGCTTTGCTGGCAGGAAATCAAACACAGACATCACCAGGAGCATGGTGTGGGAGAGAAAAGCTCACACAACGAGCTATCGGTTTCAGCTGGGAAATGGCAGTCACCGTCATGTGCGTGTGAGTGTGTGTGTGTGTGATGATTTGCAATGCTGGCCACCTCCCAGTGGGCTGGCACCAGTTTCTTTGAACGTGCCCCTCAGTTCCACTGTGGGAAACTCAGACGATGTCGCACAGGCAACTGAGAGTCTAACCTGGTCACATAAATCCAGTAACCCACCCAAAGTGTGCCAAGACCCACAGTCTGGCTCATCCCAGCAATCTGATCACACTTGGACCCCGTGGAGGCTTTTGAGATCTCAGGCAAGGAGAGTGGTAGCCTCATCTGCAGACATCGGTTGTGGGAACGGTCCTGTAGCTACAGCTGGCTCAACCTGGAGCTGCGCATGCAGTTCAGACCTACAGGTAGTTTCTCTTCTTAATCAGAAAGTCATTTAAGAGATGCAGTTGCAGTGCGTGAATTGGTAGCAAACCATAATATATTAAGCAAATACGGGGGTAATCTGCAGCAGATCACTAGGAATCTCACCTCATTTCATAAATTTCAGATGAGACCCATCACTGTTTCTATGCTGCTGAACAAAATCATTAGAAGAATCCATCAGAAATTAATAAAGCACAAGTCTTTTGAAGAGATGATGTGTGATCACTTTTAGAACAACAACAAATTAGACTTTCATTCTGGAATATTGTTGTAAACATTCCTTTTTTTTTCTCTTTTGGAATTGAAAAATTTAATAATCTCTTGTCAGTTGTGAAATTGTTTTACTTGAGGTTTTTAAAAGATCTTTCTGAAAATTAGTTTAAGATTTTCTGAAATTGCTTTGCAATTCATTTACTTTATCTTTTGTTATTAAATGATCTATTTTAGATAAACAAATATATTGCTTACTATTAACACTTTTCTTCTGGCTTCCCAGAATATTTTTTCTAATCCAAAAAGAATTATCTCTTTTACTGTTTGATATTACAAACAATGAAAACATAGTTATTCATGAATGTTTTCTTCTTTCAGAAATGAAGATTCTGTTCTTGCTTTGCCACAGCCTTCAGCTGTGTAATTCTGAAACACCTGCAAAATGCCTTCGATTCTAATGGATGTAATAAAGATGGCGTTTGGTCATCCAAAAAGATAAAATGGTAGGAAAAGTACAGATCAATGTTTTAGATTTTTTCCCCTCATTGACATTTTATAAAACGTTACAACAAAACACATTAAAAAAAAATAGGTTTTTTTATTCTATAGTCTTTCTTTCTGCCTTGAGAAAAGTTTTTCATGAATTAAAAAAGCCAGTCCTTAATTTGACACATGATTTGCAAAAAAGGAACATTGTAATAGTGGACCAAATGTCCAACACTCAAATTTCTTCATAGTAAAAGCAGATTCAGAAAGAAACGGCTACTACAGGAGCTGGAAGTTTGTGTACATCCTTCTTTGCCTTTTCCATCGTACCTTCTGCCTTATGCGTAGACCCATTTGGAGCTCATTAAGGCTTTCCTGCTATCCAGAGACAGGAATCAATGTTATAGAAGTCTCTCACTAATTTTATTTTTAAGTCTAATAGTCTTAAGGAGTGGCCTCTTCCAAACATGCTTGGAGGCTAATGTATTCTCTATTTCCATTACTAAAGTGTTAATAAACCCAAGTTTTTGATAACAGATGGTAATCTAGTAACATAACCATATTTCAGTAGTAGATGAAGATATTTGTATTGTTTGCATTTAATTTTAAGTTAGTACAGTATCAGAAATTAAGTGGAACAAATATATGAATACAGTGCGCTGTTCATAAAGTAGTAATATGAGTAATAATTAAGAATAGTGAGAGAGCTTAAAATAAAAGAGAACTGCCAAAGTAGTTGACATTATCCCAGCTATTCTTTTTCCTCATGTACATGGAGTTAGAATACATTCTTTAACACATTTTAATAGAAAATTATCTTTGTCTTATATTTTCATTGAAACATGTTTAAAAACAAACAGAAAATAAATCAAATAATAGAAAAAGCAAGATTTGCCACTGGAAATCTTTGGAAACAGAAATAGAGCCCTGGGATAGAAAACCCCTGATGATATTGACTGGTGTTATTAATTGTGCCATTAATATTGGATTATCATTAATATGGAGTCATCTTCTAAAGAAACATTGAAATTTTTTTGCAGAGCAAGTTCTCGAGTTCTTCTGTTCCAAAAGCTGCCGGTTTGAGCTTAACTGAAGTCTATATTAAATCCTGGCTCTAGTATATTTTCTCCACTGAGATTATGCTGTATATAGTCACCTTTGAACAATGCCTGATATTGTAATTCTCAGGACTGTAAATAGCAAATCAATGCAAAGCATTTTTCTGTTTCTGTTTTTGGTTTAATCAATTTAAGCTTCAGTTAGAATCACAGGGAACGTTTCCCAGAATAGGTTTCTCGGGCAGATCAAAGTTGCCATTATCAAAGAAAATAAGACTTGCTATACTGGATTTGACCACACATCTGTTAGTTCTTGCCTTGGGCAGCAGATTCATAGTTCAGAGAAAAATGAAACCCTTAAAGTACATTTTGCCGGTTGAGAAAAGGTGAAAGAATAGAAAACAATTTGGAAAGGCAGTACAAAATTTTTACTTTCCTAGACTTATAGTTGAAGACTAATGAATGTTATATTGACTCAGTTCACAAAGCTACACATTTTACATCATTAAAATCGATAACAAATATTTCAAAAAGTCTTGTCTGTTAAACTATCATCCATAGTATATATAGTGTCTGTGACTTGGTGAAATATCAATTCCATGGGTTAAATATATGCATTTGAAAGTAAGATTTGATCCCTGTTTGAAGTGTACAGCTCTTTAATTGTGTATCAACTTGTTTTCATCTTCAGCACAAGTTCTGCCCAACTAGACAACTGAGCCCTACTTTCCTATAAAGTATGTACATTACATTCATTGCAGTCAAAACTATGCACACCCCGATGAATGCAGCAGAGTGCTGAGAAAAAGTCATAAGGGATAACTCATCACCTTTCTATCCAAATGATTGGACTGAAGATGAAGGCTCTTCCACACAGAAATAGATTAGAGTACCTGGTAAGAGAAAAAAAAATTCTGATTTTTCAAGTGCAAAATAGCACTAAATAAACAAAATAAAACAAACAAAAATTAGAAAGTGCAGGCAAAACCCTAACACCTGAAAGTCAGATGTTCTATCTTTTGTCCTTCTGGTACTGAAATTACTTTGCTATAAATAAATAAAGTAGTAGACTCATTTTTTGGTCCTCGCTACAAAGCTGTTTATATCCAAGATCAAATTTTCTATCTGCTGAAATGGATAAAGAGAAGGTTCATTATCACATCAGCTCTAACAAAATAAACTTTTCTACAAACGAATGCTACTACAATTTAAAACTCTTCTCGCTGATGTAACAGTCTGCCAGGATTTGATTAGCAACAGCAAGGGCTGGGTTCAATTTCAAGGGGTCACATCAAATTGAGCCCCCATCTAAAAACCTGAGAAAATTAAATTAAACTGCCTGGGTGCTCAGTGAGCTGTACTTCTCCACTCTCAAATGATGAATCAACTGGCTTAATGAAACAGTAAAATGTTGGAAGGAGTGAAAAAAGAAGAAAACAGACATATAAACAGTGCAGCAGCCAATAGTTAGCTATCTCTTTGCTATACAAGAGACCGCACTCTCTTTTGTTGATGAGAACTATTGTGGTAGCTGACCTCCTTGCAACCCTCTCCCATAACACCCAAGTATTTACTGTGTTTGCAAAATGTGGTGGCTGTTTCACCTATTCTGGTAGGTAGCCAGGGCTCAGCTAGGATCCAGCTGCCTCAGCCCTGCGAGCTGCGCACTAGCCACCCCTGTGGCCTAGGGAGCTGCTTTTCTTCTGCACTACTTTCTGCTCTTCACCAGGACGCAGAGTACACAGAATGTGATGCCTTCGTAAGCCACCTGAGACTAATGGTCTGGCAACTAGAACACTTTCCGGGAAGATGGGGGAAGCAGAGTTGAAAATTTGTAGGCAGGGGAGATCAAACTCTGGTGTCCCACGTTCAGGCTATTTGTCGATGCTATTCAGTCGTCGATTGTACAAAAGCAGCAGTCACCCCTACTTCAGGTTTACAAAGGGAGGTTCTCCTTTGCCCTGAGTAATGCAGCCAGGCACTCCTTTTCAGCCTTTTGCGCTCGCCAGCTTTCAGGCGCTCGTAGCGAGCTCCTCACTGTGCTGGTTCTTATGATCCCCAGTGTAAGGCACCAAACTTTCTTCAGGCATCTCCCAAGTAACAAAAGCATCTAGTGCAGATTCTGGATGACACCTTGTGTGCCCAAAACCCAGAGACTTACATTGCAAAGACTAGTATGAAGCCCCTTTGTAGAACTAACCTTAGGTTCATATCATTTAGGGATCCCTACTAATCCAAAATCCTTAAAAGAGCTTCTAATCTGCTCAGTCAGTAGTGTATTGGACTTTTTCATCTGAAAGCATTGAACTCCGTAGGCAATTACTAGCCCAGGGAGCTATTTATCTCCCTTATCAATGAAGATATGAAATGTTAATGAACAATGTATGTCAAATAGCCATTGGAAATCAGTAGGTCATTGTGAAAAACAGAACTTCCAGCCCACATCTCTAAAGAAAAGAACACCGATGAACCCTGAGTGATTCTGGTAACTAATCAAATATATCCCACGTGCAATATAGTGAGACCTATAGCAAGATCTTTATTTAATAAGGCCACACATTGAAAGGCAATATCAGCTTTATCCTAGGTGGCACCTGTATTTATCAAAGCCAATGTCTGCAGAATCAGAAACTACTTTCCTTCTGCAAAAGCAATTATTCATTTATTCATTTGGGTCCTGACTATATTTTATCACTAACACATTTGGCTGCATGCAATGTGATAGTTAGATCTAAAGCATTCTGAAGTGCTGGCAAAGAATTCCCAACTATTAATGCTTCTTTAAAGCATTGCCTAATCTTAACATACCTTCAAAATTTTAATGATAAATATGATGGCGTTATTAGAAATATAATTAAAAAAATCCAACCTGTGGCACATTCAGAAAAATAAGGGTCTCACTCTTAAAGCTATTTGATATTGGTTCTCTCTCTGACCTCTACAAAAGTGAAGGTTTTTTTCATGGGAGTTAAGCCTACCACTGGTAAGGGGAATTTTAATTTATGCTAAATAGGCCCAATACATAATTTTACTATCTTAATTCTATATGTCTTTTTCGATGAGATTAAAATATGAATTTCTTTTTTTTTTTTTTTTTTTTTTTACTAACTAGCCCCTCAGGGAGCTATATCTAGCTACAAATGTCTGGACTGGAGGTTTTTACATCTAAACTAAACTTCCTTGACTTCTTCTATGGTCACTGAAGAGACACAATGAAAAAGAGCATTTCTATTGGGTGTGGTTCTTTTCATCCTAAAGACGACGCCTACAGTATGTTAGATGAATCACTTCTGAAAATGTGATGTTATCCAAGAGGAACATGTGCAAAATTCTTTCTTTAGGTATGACTAAACAGAACAGAGGGTAAGGAACCACTGTATAGGCACATATCTGTAGAAAAAGTATAGGAATTAAAATGGATTACTAAACAAATATTGTTTCAGCACCCAGCCCCAACTCAAATTTTCAACAAAACTGCAAGAAAAAACCTGCTTTATCTTTGAGGCCTAGGATAAGAAAGGGTTTTCCTGACATCTCTGTGATATTAAAGAATTATCAAGTCACACCAGCAGTTGTGGGAGGTGCAATGGAACATGAACAGTCACCTAAGGGGATTCACAGACTGGTCCTTAAAGTGTTGTGCATGTTCCAGTGAACAGGAAATCTTTGAAAAAGATCAACGGAAAACCCCAAATTGAAGAAATCTCTACTGAGCAATGAGAATGCTAAGATATCACTTTGTAGATAGGACACATTTTCAGATGGATGGCAAAAGACATATCCATGACCCTAAAAATACACTTGTCTAAATTTCAACTTTAAGTGTGCTATCATCAGAAAACATTTGCTAGAATGTTTTTACATAACTAAAAAAATTATACTTCCCTAAGCCGGAATTAGGACTACTATGACTAGTTTGGGCAAAATGAAAAAACAATTTTTAAAGCTGGAAGATATGTCCAAATTTCATCTTAAACAGCTGACTTTTAGCAAACCTATAAGCTGAGAATATATGAGAATGAGAAAGTTTTTATAGTCTTGATAGAAGTGTTGCTGGTGCCATTAATAAAACGCAATTTTACAGCTTATAGCAATTCCGATTTTTTTTTTTTTTTTTTTTTTTTAGTTTCTGGAGCATTAAGTTATTTCTCTGTAGACTGTATATGAGTACTTTGTAAAGTATGCATCCTAGCTTTGCCACTGTTCCTGTCCCATGGAACTGGGATCAACTCTGATATAGTGAGTGGCTCACTGGTGTATGCCCCAATTTTTGTTTACAATGCTATAGCCAGAACTTGATTTGCAGGGTATAAACAAATAAACTGATGACACCAAAAAGAGAGAAAAAAATTTAAAAAAAGGCCAGAAGAGAATTCTACACACTTATAAATAGCTCTGAAATCAAGTGATGATGTGGGAAGCAAATGAAAAAGTAACAAATTTTTGAATTTTTTAGTATTAATGAAATTCATTCTGAGAGTTCATGGGCAATGAATGAGCTTCTGTAAGAAAGGAAAAGGAGAAATATAGCCTTACCTTAAAAATGGAGAAAAGGAAGGGCCAAGACATTAAGGACCTAGGCAGCTTAATTTTATTTCTTCAGAAAATGGGGCGGGGTGGGAGGATAAAAAAAGAAACAACAAGAAGAGCCTGGATGAAAACATAGCAAGCAATATTCAAAATCAATTTTTCAAGAATAAATCATGTCAAGCTTCTCTACTTTCCTTGCAGGAGAGGGTAAGAGGCCTTGTAAATAGAAGACAAGCAGTAAATATATACACTTTAACTTCAGTAAGGCTTTTGACACTGCTTTACAAGACATCTCACAAGCTGACTGTGAAAACATGGATTAGATAACAGAAACAGAAAACTGAGCAGAAACCTGTACTAAGAGCGTGATTATCAATGACTCACTCCTAAAACAGAAGGATGTAGCAAATGCATCTGTTTAGGTCCAGTAGGTCCTGAATAATACAGTATTTCCACTAACAGCCTGGAAAATGGAATCAAGAGCTTGTTAATGACATCTACTGAGAGCACCAGGCTCCGTCTGGCTGTAAGCAGATTGGGGAACAGATTTCAAACTCAAAGTGACTGTGACACACAGGTTTCACTCCACTGAAGGCAGGTGCAAGTTCTTCCACCTAGGCAAGAGTAATGAACTAAATGATCCTGGGTGGGGAAGAACTGGAAGAGAGGGCAGACATGAACCAGAGGTGAAAAAGGTGAACGTAAATTCTGACACTTTAACAAAAGTGTAATCCATGAGGTACATAGAGTAGCTTGTTCTGAATCTGTTGGGAGTTGTTGAAACCTCACCAGTTCACAGAAGACATTGACTCATTAGAAAAAGATCCAGAAACTGAGAATGACCAGCGGTCTTAAAAGGGTGACTTACAAGGAAAGACAGAGAGATCTGGAATTGTTTAATTTTTCCGTTTTAGAGAAAATTTCCCACATTCATACATACATCTGGTCTTTTAGATGAGTAATTTTGGTAGATGTGGTGAGGGCATTTCTAATAGCACAAACTACTGCAATTATTGTATTATAACTAGCGTTTTCTACTTTTCTTCTTAGTATACTTTTTTCAGTTGTGCCAAAATATGTGAATACTCTGTCACAAAAGATTAAAACAAAAATGGCAAGCAAAAATAGCTGAGGTATATTTGTGTATCTCACAATTGTTAAGTATGACTTTTATGACAGCCTGAGATTCACTATTCTGGAAAAGGCATTTATTTCACTTTTTAGAATACATGGGGCAAGTTCTTTGGTTAGTACAAACTCTTCTAATTCCATTGCCCTAAGCTAGTAGAAAAAACAAGACAAATAAAATTTTTTCATTCCTTAATGGTCCTTGTTTGTCAGTTGAATGAATAAATACTCTATAGGTATTGCAGCATGAGGAAAAGGTTTATATAATTAAGTATCTTGTACTTTTTTTTTTTAATAGAGAACTATATAAAATTAAGGATACTTGGGTAAACACACGGAATGAACCACTGAACTATATTTGGGATCTGGTAGCTTAGAAGAATGTGATGCCACATCCTCCTGAGGAAGTAATTTCCAAATGATTACCGCTAAACTGGGAAAAATAACTTCTGCCCCTCTAGGACTTACAGAAGGGAGTGGGAACACTAGGAACAGGTCTTTTTTACCTTGTACAGAACCCCTGAGGATCTTGGCTCTGTCATTTATACTTTGGCAGATTTTGTCACGCCAATAAAATGTTATTGCTTGAGTTGAACTGAGCCATGGACTTTGCCTTCCACAAAGGATTAAATAAGTGTCGAGCATTTACAAAGACACCCAGTGTGCTACTGGAGCCCAGCTGTGCTGGAGATTTCCTAAATATTATGGAACAGTTGGAATTTGGGAGCAGGCCTGAGGCAGAAGCAGTATGTCTTCTGTTATTAAGATCTGGTTGCAATTCTTTCGCAATACATGATTTCCTCTGATGGTGCTTCAGCTGTGGGAAGAGAATGTGGCTGAACTGATAGTGTGTGTATTCCCAGAACTCCATTCATTTCCAAGACCTGGGCCTGTGTGCTCACATATGTCCTTAGAATGAGAAAAGATATGCACTGATCCCCCCACCTCATTCTATTTTCTGTACCCCAGGGTCCACAGAAAGAGACACAGACTGGACAGGGGTGGCATTCAGAATTGATTCCTGATCTGGGTCTAAGGATGCGTTGTGATAGAGTCCTGCAGGACTAGCCCAATTTAAGTTTTCTTCCACAAGAAGACTTAAAAAAATTAATTTCCTTTGTGGAAAACTATGGTTACAAGTATACAACTTGAGTAAAAAAAATTTACAACTTATTGGAGTTATTTATATGTCTCCCTGATTTCCATAAGATTATAAAATTCTTAAGAGATAGAGAGTAAATGCAATTGTCACAGGCCATCAAAATGCTCAGAATTCAATATAGTAAATCTTAATGGGTGTGAAAAACACAGAACTTTGTAGCAGAGTAGAATATATGGTAAAGTCAGCAGTACCATTTTTTTTAATGTATAAGTTATCTGACACTTTATGCTGTGTAGATGCTTTTTCAAAACAGTGATTGTGGCTTCCTCTGCACTGACTAAATTAATCCTTTTAATCTGATGGTTGTTCTGATCCTGTGAGGAGAGGACTAGATTAATAACATCACTCCTCCAATGTTCCCCTATTATTCATGCAATCCAGCTGACTGATTTTAGGGATCAAACAAGAGAAAACACCAGGTTCCAAATAAATACAACTGAATGTTTCTCTGAAGCTCCTTTGCTCTCTGCTAAATTCTTCACTGATTCTTACAATTAGCACCAAACCAGGAAAGGCAAGAAGCACTGTGATTTCTGTTTTTTCTGTTATATTTAATTTATACAGTCTGTCACTCGTGTAACTGTGACTTCTCTGGAAATGGTTCTTTGGTCAAAACATCCATGATCCAAACCACCAACACATTGTAGAAGATCAATCTTTACTAATGGAAATGTGTAGATAATACACTGATTATTCATGACCTGCTTCAGTGAGGAGGACTTTGTGGACACATTTCTCCATTAAGTGAATGAATTCATGGCTCATTTGGATTAGACATATAACTCCATCCTTATTAAATGGATTGGCTTCTGTCTGCGTCCCCTTTCTTTGTGAATTCAGAAAACCTACATGTACTTTTACATTTTAATTCTGCTTTCCCACTGCCATTCTCCCTCTGCTCATTGGACAGATTGCCCTTCTTTCTCTTCATCTGTCTTTCTCACCATTGTCAATTTGTATCTAAACTTAACATTAGCCTTGGACCTTTGTATTCTTGTAATGCTTCCCACAAAACTAATGCTTTCTGCATCTCCACCTCACTACCCGCATCCTTCCCTGTTAATTGTCCCATTTCTTCACCTCCCACTCTTCCACTTGTTGCACCATTGCTCCATTCATACCTATGTTTCTTCATGTCTCTCTGGAATACTTTATTTATTTTAGCAGCATAAACATTCTACACAACCTGCCATTTCATGTTTTCCTCAGTGGCAAAGTTCTCAGTTGAGTTTCTGACTCTCCATATTATTCATGAACATGCCTTGTCCCCAGCTCAAAAGTGGGAAAACACACTGCTGCTTATATATGTATACCATATCCAGCTTTCATGGTCATAGTTCCTCCCTCCTTTATGCATTATTCTCCACCAGCCTGTACCCTCTTTTCTTTTGACATTTTTCTCATTTCCTGGTTGCACAAAATTTTCCAGACTCCTCCTTCAGTTCTGTGCCACCTAAAGTCCTTTTTTCTTGGCCAAAATATTATCTCCTTGCTGTCAGAGACTTAATGTTGTCAGACACTTCAGGTGTTCACTAGCTTTTTGTATCTTCAGTAATGGATCTCCAAAATCTAGATGTTTCAGTTTATTTTTGTTACCCCTATGTTTACTCCTGTGTCTTAGTTTGCAAGACAGTTGGCACCTCAACTCTCCATATCTTTGCTTATTTGTCTTTTAGCCCCATTTCCCACCTTATTGCTTCCAGACTAACACTAGTTCTCTTTTGTATTAATACATCTCATCTTCCTGTCTCACTGTTACAGATCAATTTTAAATTCTTCCATCATCTTCTCCTGCATGCTGTTCTTTGCACTCCTTTTGCTATCACAGATTGCATTTCCTTAACTCCCAACTGTAGTTAACTAAAACTACATATTTATTTCTGTGTATTAAATCCTAACTCTTTTTCTCACTACATTTAATTTTCTTCTATATCTTTATCCAATTAACAACCTGCTAATTAGAAGATTTTGGCATCAGCTTAAGCTTCTAAAATGCTGTTAAATATGAAACACTCCTATTATATTTCCTTACTTGAGTTTCAATCCTCAGAACTCTAGGTGCTCTCTAATATATTCATATTACATATTTAAGAATAAATTACGCAAAATAGCAGTGAATACTGCTGATAACAAAGGTCAGTCACCCCTAATGACTGTCCACAAGCACATATTTATTGATTACTCATGCTAGAGCCACTTCCCTTGGGCTGTAACGTAAGAATAGCATTGTCCAACATCTGAGTTGACATCTCTATGGCACCTGTACAGTAATATAACCTTCATCATCCTGGGAAGTATGTATATGTTCTGCATAGATGCCTAAATCTACTTATTATACAGGCTTATTATATATATGCTTATAAACCTATAAGCATTGAAGAGATGAGTCTAGAGAGGTTTCAGAACACTCGAGTGAGTCTTGACTATGAATCACCTATTAAATTAGATTCCTAAAATTAGTTTGGGTAAACACTATGAACAGCATTTCCAGAAGCCAATTGTACTCTTGAATATTTAGGGAAGAATATTTAAAAGCCTACAGGGAGAATCATAATTAGAAACTTACTACATCTGAAGGACTATGAGAACATTTGCTAAAAAAGAGATGCTACTAAAGAAGACAGTTTTTTCTTAGGACATCCTACTCCTAGTGATGGATGTCAAAAAATTAAACACAGTCTTCACACTTGCCTTCTCTAATACTTGAGTGAAAATATCAAATTAAGTATTTAATGCTATCAAAGTTCATGAGTTTAAGAACTCTTAATTAATGCCAGCAGAAAACTTTCCAACAGAAAAATGTCAACACTTTCATTCATCTCTCTTGAATCGATCTCACTCTCATACAGGAAATGTCAGAATATCTAAATATAAATGTATAAATATTGACAATTTTCAGGGTGGTTTTTTTTCATCCTACACCTAATGAAGGTGAATGACAGTGAATTCATGAGTCCTAGGCAAGCCTAGAAGGACTTTCTCATCTCTGATGTGTAAATTGGCAAAGGTCTAACGTTTATGAAATGTATCAGATGAATAAAGTTCTTTCATGAATTCAAGTGTATTAAAGAATAGCAAGTCTTCCAAACTTTATGATACCCTAATGAAACTTGTAATATGAGTGCTGAATAAGGATACCACTAACAAATACGTATCCAATGCTATTATTAGTAAACAGTTTTGCAAAATAAAATATGGTACATATGTCTAATCAGCACTTCAAAAAGTGATGGATGTATTTAAAGTTGAAATAGAACTGAGGTTATTTGTCTCCAAAGGATGTTGAATATTTGTCCTTTAATTATTTTGCAAAATAATTTCCATTCATGTATCACCCCTTTACAAGAAACAGTGTCTGATGAAAAAAACTAGAAACAGTTGCTTGAAATTTACTTACAAATAGTGAGAAAGCAAACACTACTTATGATTCAAAGATAAGCTGGCAATTCTCACAGTAAAACTCACAGCTTCACAATTTTTTTGGCATTTGATATAAAATTTTCCTCTTGCAGAAAACCGCTCAGGTCAGAACCCCTTAAAAAATGTTTCTGACCTTGAGGCTGCAGAGCAGAGCCTGAAGACCAGAAGACCTGGAGGTACCTTAAATATTCAAAATTAGAAAGCCATGGCAAAAGATCCTGAATTTATTTGGTCTTTATCATTCTGAGCTTATCCTCTCTGACTGGTGTTAACATAGCACATCTATGTCCCCTAAAGCGTAACCACTGACAGTGACACTGTATGTGACTGCATGGCTTCAATCTTGAATTTGGACACATACAGTCAGACTTTGAACTGGACTAAATGCCTGCTTGAGAATTTGAGGGAAATAGCATTCCCAGTCAGACACTGCAGGCCATTTAGACAATGGGGACAGGAAAGTAGGCAGAGATGTGCTCTGTATGAACAGAAGAGTGAGCTGAGTAGGGAATGTCAAGAGCCTTGCCTTTTGAACTTGCTGCCCAGTAGAGCTGGCTGTGTTAAGCAGGTTCTGGGAATGCATCTGTGGGATTTAGTAGTCCAATAATCTTTAAAAGGGATTCTTTCTTTAAAGAACACTTTTATTCTTTCCTTGAAATAGTGAGCTTCTGGTTATGGTGCTGGCAGCCATAGTGGGTGGGGAGTGGGGCGGTTGATAAATATTATTTTTATTATTTAAATTCTGACAGTTTGTGCTTTGTCTTCAAATATTGCCATGTGTTATCTGATGTCTTTCTGACACATTTGGTACAGAGATATTATGTAAAAGAAAAAAAATGAAATTTAGTCTGAGTGATATTTGTTTTGGAAGACTATGCTGACATACATAGTATTCATATTTAGAAATTATTCTAATTTAAATAGAATGCCTCGATATTACATCAGTAGAAAGTAACCCTGAAGAGACACAATGATGTTACTTTGCCAAGTTTCAGAAAAAAAATGCAAGCAATCCGTTTCCCAAGACTAACAATTGAACATGTAGATATTAATTAGCTGTGCAATTATTTCTGTGCATTTTTCCTAAACTGTTGTCTTAACATTTCCTAAAGGAATCATACTGAGGATCTACAAAGTTTATAGATCATTTATTTTAAAGAAGTCTTTCTATGATTCAGTAAAATGCTACTGACGTTCTCTGCATTCAGTATCACACTGTTATAAATGGCCAGTCTGTATGTCTTTAAAATTCGGGCGATGGTCTTTCTCATTCTCAGTCTTATTCTCTCTCTTACAGTCTCTCTTTATATACTTATATAGGTATTACATGCATATATATGTATGCATGTATATATATATATATATGTATAGCTTGCAGGGCCATAATCTCACTGGCATCACAGGGATGTGGTGGGATGGCTCCTATGACTGGAGTGTTGGAATGGAAGGATACGGGCTCTTTAGGAAGGACAGGCGGGGGAGACAAGGAGGGGCTGTCACCCTCTGTGTCAGTGACCAGCTGGAGTGCATGGAGCTCTGCCTGGGGATGGATGAAGAGCTGACCGAGAGCCTATTTGTCAAGATTAAAGGGGGAGCAGGGACAGGTGACATTATAGTGGGGGTCTGCTACAGGCCACCTGACCAGGAAGAGCGA
>JANHGO010000819.1:0-37817 GCA_024606505.1 Aquila spilogaster
GAAGTCTTGACTCTGGAGTATTTTTTCAACTATATCATCAGCATCAACTCTGGTAGCATCAACTCTCTTCAGCTGTGGTCTGCCCGAGAGCGGCGCCGGCAGCGAATTCCACCGGCGGCTGCGGGACGAAGCGCGGCGCAAAAAGTTCGGCATCGTCCTCCGCCACTTCCGGCCCGAGGAGCAGCCCTGGGTGCTGCGCGTCAACGGCAAAGCCGGGCGCAGGTCGGCTGCGTGCAAAACGCGGCGCGGAGCGGGAGGGGGGGGAGAAAGGAGGAGGAGGGGGCGTTGAGAGGGAGCATCCCTGATCTCGTAGCAACTCCGGAGCGCGTCGGTCCGGAACAGAGAGGCAGCCCGAGCTGTGTGGGGGACCCCCGGCCCCAGCTCACCCGTCTCGGGAGCGGGGAGAGAGGAAATGCCCAAAGAGAACGAGATGAGCCCGGGTCCTGGAGCTGGACGACGAATGCAGGGGAAGGGCTGAACGGAGAGAACAACGTAGTAAAGCAAAGTCAAATTTCCCCCTGAATCCCATAGCCAGGCCTAACGGGCACTGATGCTGAGTTGGGGTTGGGATGAGGAAGAAAGGGAAGGAGGGGGCTGGTCTCTAAGAACAGTATAGGAAGGAAGGGAAAAGGGCTCCAGATCCTCCTGCAAATTAATGGGACTGAGATATGGATCATTTAAAAGGAGCAGCATAATGCAATTAAGCATTAGACAGTTCCCACTGCAACGTTTATCCATTGTTCCTTGCTCTGCTTTCTGCTGGAATGATTCTGGTCTGGATGAGGGGAGTATAACTGAGCAAATAGTTCATTTCCCTGCCCAATTGCAGCCACAGTCTCTCCCGAACCTTCAGGCTGCCCACATTCGCAGCAGTGTCCTCAGTCAGACAGGGGGATCTGGGACCCTCAGTGAGGCTGCTGCCGCCATGGGACGGCAGATGGGAGCAGCTCTGGTCCCTGCTCACCTGAGCAGCTCTGACAGCGGCAGCAGCGCTGGTTTGTTCCCTCAATCCTTGGGTTGAGTGAGAAGAAGAAAAATAACAGGTGGTGAGGCAGGAGCAGCCTGCAACCAGGAGATGCTGCATGTGCTTCAGGCAAGTCCTCTCTTTCCTGTAGTCTGTCTCCTAACTCTCTTTACCCCAACGGATAAAGGATCTCAGACGGTTTTGAGAAGATGCTGTTGTTGTGGTGGATGGAGTTCTGTCAGCTGTCCTTCTGCCGGTGTCTGCGGTGGCTGGCTGCCCTGCAACGTGTGCGCACAAGTGCAGCTCCAGGAGAACGCAAACGTGCCACTCCTGTTTGCATCCAGAGATGGGAGCAGCTGGAGTGGTTGTGGCTGCACCTGGGCGCCGTGGCGCACGCTTGGCTGGGAGCTGCATCCCTTTCCCTCCGATCTCCTCCCGCTTCACAGCAGTGCTCAGTGCCGTGGGTATGCACACATGCATTTGCTGCACCGCTGCATTTGGGGGGCTGCTGCTTTTGCCTCTGGAGCTTTTATCATCACTCTGCATCAAGCAGCTCTCCTCCTCCTGTTTTCTCCTTTCTTCTTTGTCTGAAGCTGCCACCTGTCCCACTTCACTGTCAGCTTCCCCTTTGCCTTTTTCTGCTTAATTCATTCTTTCACCTTGGTTTCTTTTTCACTAAGCAGACCTCTTCCTCTTCACTCTGCTCTCTCTCAGTGCTAGAGAAGAAGCCCAGCTCCTCATCTCAGTAGGAGTATTCCTGCCAACTGTTTACAAAAAGTAGCACAATACCCAGGCTGAATGCTGACATAATTACATACCCAGCCAGAGTGTAGTAAATAATCCTGCTTTCAAGCATTTGCCCAGTGGAGAGTCTTTTGCCATCTCCTTTAGCCCAGGGGTGAATGTATTATACTTGGCTGCTTTTACTTATATTCCGGAAATACAGTCAGTGCAGTCAGTGCACATGTATGGTATCACCATATAAACCTCGCACGTACACGTTGTGTGTCTGAATGTGCATCGTACATCTCTGCTCCTGGGTGCGGGCAGTGAGAACAGTGCTTGGCAAGCATGAAGTCAGGGAAGGAGCAGCTGCTGAGCTGTGGTTATTGTTCCATCAGTAAGGAAAGATGGCTGTGGGGTGAAGGTCAGGAGCACAGGGTTGGCTGGCTGCTTGGTTGGGGTGCTGGCTAGTTTCCCAGGGATCTGTGTACTTACAATGTGATTGCTGACTGTGGGCATTGTCAGCACGGTTGTATTTCCAGTAGTGCTCTGAGCCCGAGTCTGTCTGCAGTTGCTCTGATTGTGAGTCAGTCTGTCTGCAGTTGCGGTAGCCGTGAATCAGTGTCTGCCTGTAATTGTGTGGGTGAATCAGTGTTGGCTTGTTACACTTGTGAGTGCAAGCAGTTTCCTGTAGCGGCTGTGGGTGTGAATCACTCTACAGTCCCTCTGGATGTGTTTTCAAGTAGAGAACTGCAATACTGAGATTAGTTTTGTTTTGATGAGAAACTGTCAGGCAGCTTCTTGTTTTGAAAAATTAAAGCTAAGCTGGGAGTTGGGCATGGAGCTCGCTTAGCTCCATCACCAGCCTTCTGCAGCAGGGACCCAGATTAACACTTGCTCTCATGATCTGTGTTAATCTGAACCTTTATATTTCCTTCCCTTGTGCCCCTGGTTTCGTGTGTCCCCTTATGCTGGTGTCTCTTGCAGAGCCGCAGACAACTCATTTGGTAACCATCACGTGTGCCTTGTACCTTGCATGGCAGATTGATGGGAAGGTTGTTTATGGCCTGTGCGGGGTGTGCATTGATAGGGACTGCTCAACGCGCTCCTCTCGGGTGGGAAGCACAAACATTTCCATGTCTGAGCTGAAGACTGTGGTTCCTCTGCCATGTGCTGCTTGCTGTGAGCCAGCGCTGTTTCTCTGAGATGGTAAACAGCAAGTTTGATTCAGGTAGGCAGGGGTACTGCTGCCTTCTCCTTGTTCTGTGATCCTTATAAATGCTCTGGTAGCTGTTGGGCTTCTGGCAGCATCTATTTAGCACAAAGCAGAGCTAAGCAGAGGGCCAAGTCAGAAATCTGGGCTATGTTGAACGATGGAAGCAGAGCACTCTCCTTGGTCCAGGCTGACAGACAGCCTTCCCTGTGCTCGCTGGTACAGGTGGAGTAGTGCTGGTGGGGCTGGAGTGTTTCCAGTGCATGCTGGCTTGGTGTCTGCGCTGTGCAGTGTGCGTGTGCCTCCTGGTTAGCTCATCTCATAGCAGGGAACCTGTCAGACAAGAGTCTTGTGAAGCATCACGCTTATTCCATGATTTCCAGGCTCTCAGACAAACCATGTCTGCTCACTGCAGCCCCTGCACCTCCCAAAAAAATAGTTTTATTCAAAGAAACTCTCCTTTTTTGCCAAAGCTATTGAGAATTGAAGCGGAATGTCCCCAGCCAGGGACACAAGGCAGCATGCGCATCATCTGCATTTATTGCAGCTGCACCGTGTGCTCGCTGGCTGCCCACCTCTGCGAAGAGCTCCGAGCATTCCCCACAGCAGTGATGATCTCAAGGCTGGTGTGTTGCAGAGGATCGGGGCTGGCTGGGTACGGCTGGACAGCACTGCAATCCGTGAGGGATGTCAGAGGACCTCTCCTGATGACTGGGACCTGGTTTGAAAGGCTCCAAGGCAATAAAGAAGGGCTCTAAGGAGGAGCCACCTGTGCTGTGCGAGTGCACCTGATCTGGGGGTAAATACGCTGGTGTTGTGAGGTCACCTGCAGTGCTTGGCTGTGCTACTGTGCAGGTGGTGGGTGTGCTTGGTACCAGCCGGGTTGAGGTAACCCTTTTTTCCCGATGTGGGAGTGTTTCTATTTGAGCCTTTGGACTGAAGCTGCCTCTCCTTCCCAGCCTGTTTTCCAGCTGGCCTCCCAGCACCAGCTCCTCTTTGCACATACCCCCTGAGATACCTGATTTGGCAGAGATGCAGAGCAGCTGCAGGTCCTGGGGGCTGTGGGCTGAGTGGGAGCTGCAGTGTTCAGCGCTCCTCCAGCTGATGTGACTGATAGAGGTATGTGGCACGTGGGCACGCCAGCTCGGTGACTCTGCAGGTACTCCGAGACTCCTGGTGTGGTAACAGGGGGCAGATGTGTCCTATGGGCTGCTGCTTCATCAGTGCCACCTGCATGACGAGCCTTGCTAAGTGAATCAAATTGCTCCCTTGGCTGTGTGTGTTTCAAGGAGGTGGTAATTCGAGAAAGATGCCAATGTGACTCTCACAAATGTGGCTGTGTGGCTTTGCAGGGCTCTTCACTCTCTATTTGCTTTCCTTTGCTTCCATTCTCCCTCTCTGAGTTGTTCTCCCAAGGTTTTTTGCAAGCTTTACCTTTCATTCTCCACCTCCAGAGCTCTTTCCCTTGTCAGCATGAAACCTGTGCTAATCATAATTTCCTAGGAAAGAATTTCAGAATATTTAATGGTTTCTACGATAAGGAGTGCTTGAAAGATCAGGCCCAGCATGCAGAGTCAGGAGATCCCCATTGTTAACATAACTACGTGGAGACCTTGCTGATCCAAAAGGTGCCAGCACCCTTTGGTTCCCAAATCCCATTGCAAGAAGAACCAGTGTGTCACTGTCTTGGGGAGAGGGAAGCTTTTCCAATTCCTCTTTCCAAAACTGCACACCCAGCAGGAAAGCTCTATTTCTTGGGAGTGTTGTTATGCTATGGTGCTCTGGAGATTGGGTAGGCAGCATGTGTTGGAGAGGAGTGGGCATATTTATGATGCCTTGAGGTATCTGGTTATAAAGAAACCTGCCAAAATCCTGAGTGCACTGAATTGTACTTTAAGTATTGCCGAATCCCAGCTGCAAAATGTTAGCGGGGCTCCTTAGAAAATCTGCATTTGATTCAGCTGTGGAGGTTACCAGCAACTGCAGAATTAGCGATGAATGTGTTTGCTAAGTGTGCCATTAAGAAATGAGCCACGGGCAGATGGAGGAAGGAAGCGCAGAGCTGCTTTGAGCACTTCTCATCCTTATAGAGATGGTGCCGGGAGCTGCTGTGCCGTAGGGACCAACTGGGCTCTGGCTAAGCTGTATGTAAAACCGTACATTTTAGGGAAAGGAGGAGTGAAGACATCCTCTGCTGAGGTTTCCTTGCATCCTCCAGAGATGCGGTCCTTGCCTGGCGATGGGGTGATGAGCACCAGCGCTGGAAGGAGACTGCTCCTCTGTGGCTGCCCCAGCACTGCTTGGCTCAGCATCTCAAGGCCACCAGGGTTTACCACCAGCAGCAAGAGCCCCTGTGTCAGTCAGGAATGCCAACCATGATCCTTCGGACTGGGTCTGCTTTACAGTCCATGTCTAAGAAGTGTAACAGAGCCAAAGAGTAAGGAAAATGCAGCGCAGTCTCTTCTCTTCAAATCCTCCAGGAAACAAATGAAACAAGAACCAAAAGAAAGAGTTAGAAAACAGTGCCAAGTTAATTCTCATGGTGTGCAGTCCTTCCTGAGCCCATAAGAGCCTCCACAGTGAACGAGCCATGCATGTGCTCTCGTGCCCTATCGGGGGCATCCTGTGTGCCAGAGCACTGAGCATGCAGAACAGAGGAGTGGTGAGAACAGATGTTCTCCTAATGCAGGTATGCAGAGCTGTTTCTGATCCTTAAAGTGAGACTTGAGCTTGTATTTAACTTGATTCAGGTAGCCCTGCTATCCTTGGATAGCACCTTAAGCAGAGCAATCCAAAGTACAGAATTAGGCATTCATCTCTGTGTAAGGAAAGCTGGATGAACCAAGGTCAGGTGGAAACATGGTTGTCTTGAGCTTCTTGGCTCAGACAGCCATCAAATGGCTTTTGTCACTGCTCCTGGCCTTATCTCTTCCTAAATTACTTCAGCTGCTCTTGGTGCATCGTCTTCCCAGCCCGTGGTCTCACCGAATCCAGGAGTTCCTGCAAAGCCAGGAGGCACCTGAGGGTCCTGGTTCACATGGATAGCACTGGTAAAAAATGCTGGCAGTTCATGGAAATCTTCTGTTGAATGGGAAAGGGGTTTCAATGTGATTTCTTTAGCGGTGATGTGGGGAAGGGAGAGGGAAGCCAGCAGTGGGTTCTTGCTTTTGGCTAGTGATTGAAGTTGTCTTAGGAAAAAAGGTATTTTAATTAAATCCTATTGTATAATCTGCAAGTTTAAGAGAATTGAAATCTGTTGAGGAGCTGCTAATTGAAGGAGTTCTGAATTTGCCTTGTAAGAAACATCAACATTTTAGCTGTCCTTGTTCTGTTTTGGAACAAGCTTCCCCAAACTGATGGAGTTTCCCACAGAGCAGATGTTCATTCCCTAATCTGTGCTTCATCAGCAAACACTTGAAATCCAAGCCCGTGTCCCTTCTCAGCTATAGGGTGGCAGGAGCCAGAAGATTGATTCCAAAGCAGGGCTCATTGCCTATGGAAGTGTAGGTGTGCCCGTGCCCAAAGGACAGCTTCCCCCAAAGTGTTTGCTTATTGGTGGTGGGAGGGTTTACTCCGCTTGGTATCATTCCACTTAAATAAGGCTCTGAACCTACAGCCAAATGCTCAGCTACACAACATTAATCCATGCGCTGATATTTGCAGAGGCTTTAAATGAGTAATGGGGAGGAAGACAAAGGTAACATGTGAAATATGCTCAATGCAAGGCTGTGGTCGAAAGGAGCTCCTGGCTGTGGCTCTGGGCTCGTGGCTGTACCTGGCTGCCGCAGCACTGAGCTCCTGTGCCAAGCAGGAGCTGCCTGTCGGGCAGACGTCATGACAAGCTGTATTTATCCAGGCTGTTGCTTGGCAGTGCTGTTCCAAGGTGCATCAACATAATGAGATACATAAAAGGGGAAAGGCAGTTAAATGTGTAATAGCATCACAATAAACGTAAAACTGAGCATTAATGAAAAAATCTGAGCACGCTAAGTGTGGTACAGTTGAACACTCCCACTACCTTGGGCCTTAGTACCTGAACTTTATGATAATTTCTGGTGGTGTCATTGGCAGAATTAAATGAGGGTCTAACTAACTGTCCAGAAAGACATTAGGAAGGGGGAAAAAAAAGAGGGTATTGAGACTTGTGGGTGTCCCTGGGCAGCATGGGCTGGGGGAACTGCTGCCTGGCGGTGCCTGAGCATTAGAGGTGAGAAGGAGGAAAGGATGGGTGCAAGAAGCAGTGTGATCATTTTGGAGGTGGAACTGTGCAATGACTGGAAGGGATCAAAGCAGCTGAGGTGCTGCTGGATGCTCACTGAACATGTATATGTGTATGTACATTCCTGGCTGTGTCCCTACAGTGCTGCCTCTGGTCCAACAAACCTGACACTCCAGAAGTAGGATAATGGCTGCCATGGATGAACCGCTGGGAAAAAATGGAACCAGCTCAATCAATTTCTTCCTAGTAAATGAAGTCTTCTCTCCTCCCCTCTGTGCCCCCATGGCAGGTTTTGGAGGCTCGCTTGCTGCTCACTGTGCACTGAGGCCATGGCACCGCGGCTCACGGGAATGGCATCTCTCTTTCTTGCTGCCCTCGGACTCCTGCTGCTGCTGTCAGCTGTCCCTGCTGATGCCGGGTAAGGTGGCAAGAGGCAAGGCCTTTGGCCAAGGCTCTGTGCTTCAGTATACCTGCGCTGGTACCTGCATGAAGCAGTTCAGGGCAAAATCCTGAAAAGAATCTCTGCTGTTTCTTTGGTTGTGCTCCTGGGCAGCCTTCGTGGGCACGTAATGCGACAGCAGTGACTGCTGCCAGTGCCTATGCTTTCAGTCCCCGTGCCTTTCACCCAGTGACTGCTCAGTCCCGCACAGCTGAGCTGACGGATTACATTAGCATTATTTGAGGTGTTCTTGCTAAGGACGGTTGTCAGCATCTTTTGCAACAAAACCAATTTTCAGACATAGCCTCTGTGCATTTCCCTTTGGGTGAGGAGTGGGCTTGGGTGATTTCTAACCTGGAAGCGATACACACACCACCTCTTTCCAACTCTGACTTTTTAAAACACTCTTGAAAAGCAAACAGTCTGGAAAACAGAACTGCTTCAGCAGTTTGGCTGTTCGTGGTATAGGGAGAACTGGACACAGAGGATCGTAGAATCATAGAATGGCTGAGGTTGGAAGGGATCTTAAGCCAATCCAGTTCCAGTGGGGATGTAATGACTTTTCCCCCAGCCTCTCCTAATTAAATTTGCTGTATAACTGTCTTCCCTGCCTAAAGGCTTTTAATTATTTTAAAATGACAAGCTTCATCCCTCCTTTGAGTGCTGCACCGGGGCTGCTGTTCCCCCCCCACCCACGCCGCTCCCCTGGTGCCTCTCGAGCGGATCCTATGCTGCTCGCGTTGAAGTCAAAACCTCAAATGTCAGCCTAAGTAAAACCACTTTGAAATTTGTAAACTCATTTTTCCCATCGCTGCTGAGCCTCTGCCAGGAGTTCTTTCACAAAAATCTGTCCTCTCGCTCTTTATATTATGGGTAATTTTTAAAGATAGCTTATAAAACATTAATGAATGAGCCTTCACGAGCATGCTAGCTATTCATAAGTTATAGATGGTTATATACCCATCAGCAGACACGGTTACAGATTGCTTTTAACCGTGACATCCAGTGAAAGCTGGCACAATTGAAACCTCACTAATTGCAGCAGGCACTTGTTAAATTCCTCAAAATCCCCTTTACCTGGGGGAGTGCAGATATTTCACATTTCCTTTGTGCTCATGTCCAGCTGAAAAGCCGGAACCACTCTTCAGATAAGTCTTAAAGGCTGCGATGCTGAGGGGTTTTGCTGTTTCAGCATTGTGATGTTGCATGGGGGCTGGGGGTGTTCTCCCACCCTGCCGAGCACTTGTGGGTGCTGCATCTCAAGTGCTTCACAGCCTCGTTGAGCTGCTGGAGGCTGAGCTTCCTGCCTTGACCACTGCTCCCACGAGAGCTGGTGTTGGTTTGCTACAAATCAGAGACCAAGAACCCTCGTGAGATGTGAGATCTGATCCCTGGAGAAACAAACCTCAAGCACTTGAAAGCCAATTTCCCACTGTGTTTGGTCATTGATGCAGACAGATTAATGTCAAAATTGCTCAAAATGAGATATTTCAATTAACGGCGACATGCTGGATGACATCGATTCAGCCTCGCACTGAAAATAACTACGACCTTCCCTGCTCCAATTTTTTTTTTGGTAGAAAACATTTTATTATTCCTTTATCTCACAGGAGAGGGATTTCATTTTGGGGAATCATTTTGTTACAGAACTCCCAGCAGCTCTGCTGCTCGCCACCTTCTTGACCCCTCACAGAATCTTTACAGGTGGACTCGTAATGTCAGAGGTGGCTCGTCTAACCAGATGGGATGCTGCAGGATTACGCTTCGAACAGCTTCACTGATACTGCACCCTCCCTCCTCCTTTTTTTCTTTTTTTCATTCCTCTTCATAATGATTTCTCAATCCTTGCAATTCATTTCCCTGCTCGTACCAAAGCCTCGGCTGCTCCCCGTGAGCTGAGCAGAGCTGATGGCTGAGCCCTGTGCTGCGCGCTGGGGCTGCTCCCATCTCCTGAACAGAACTCTAGAGCCCTGGCTTGGTGACACTGACTTTCCTCATGCTTTGCACCTAGAAGGGGTTGGCTGAGCTTCCTCCAGTGTTGCACTGCGTGTCTCTCTCATTTTTTATTTTTATTCATCAGTATCTCTTTTAATCCCTTCTCCATCTTTCCTGCAATTGCAGCATCTCTATAGAGTTTTGTTTTGTTTTCTGTTTCTTAGTCTTCTGCCTTTCCGTTAGTTTTGCTCCTACCAGCTATTTCTGCTGGGAAAAGCTGTACTTGGAACTTCAGCACTGATAGATACCCTGTGCTGTGTATGATCTTTAGAAGCAGCCAGTTTCGTGAGGATTCATAGGCTTCTTTCTGTTGATTGAAAGGGAGACACAAAATGCAAATGTGCTATTTGAGCCCCTTGGGCTTGCAAAATTGCGCTGGATATTTTGTTTGGTGATATGAGTTTTGTTTGAGAAATGTGCTGCTTATTTTGTTCCACCTGGGGCAGAAAATGCCCCAAGGAAATCATCTTATTTGGGGCTCCCAGGCTTCTTGCATTGAGCGGAGATAGGAACATGAAAACTCATTTGATTTTATAAACAGGGAAAGTTCAACAAACTGCAGAAATGGCTCACATAAGGTTTTAATGGCAGACTCAGCCTCCCAGCCTGCTTTACTCATTTCCCATTTTTCTGCCCATCTTTCCTTTTCCCAAGGGAAGAGCACTTGGAAATGGGCTGATACGGTAAATAACTGGCAGCGCTTGCTGCATGCCTCCTGCAAGGAGAGACCAGCACTTGAATAAGCCCGAGATTCCCAAAAGCTCTGTTCCTCCCACAGCCTTTCTTAGGGGCAGGAGAGGGACACCAGGGCGGGGTACTCCTAGTTGGTCTGGGACATGGGTAAGCGTCCTTTCATTTCCATAGGTACTTAAAGCATATAAAGAGTATTTCTTTCCTGATTGTGTTTTTTTTCCTCTCTCCTCTTTTCCCCATACGCACCAGGCTTTCTCAGAAGCATGTTTCAGACGTCGTCGATGACAGCAAAGACAACATCACCATTTTCACACGCATCCTGGACAGGCTGTTGGATGGCTATGACAACCGCCTGAGGCCTGGACTAGGAGGTCAGTTGGGTGGAGCGATGGTGTTCTCTGCATCTGTATGGCTTTAGAATTGAAGGGCTGCACAGGTGACTTTTTAACAAGACTGGTGGTGCTGAGGGGAGAGCCAGAGCCAGTCTGATGCTGGTTACCTTATTTTGGGTCCGTTCTGTCTCGTTGTTTGGTATTTTGTGAGAAGAGAGGTGCAAGTCTCTACAACTGTTGTGGCCTTCTGTGACATTGCATGGGTAGGCCTGTAGATGGAGCAAATATGATTTTATTTATTTCCACTACTTTAATAAGCAGTATTGTGTCCTAAATTATGACACCACCAGCTTGCAGAACCTTCCATCCACATTGGTGTTGCTTTTTAGTCGGTGAGTTTTGCTGCAGAGCCTCTCTCTTGATGTCTTTTCAGCTGTTTCCTAGGTAGCTATTACCTGGGGGGATCTTCTATGTGTACTGATCTGGGTACCATGCACTCAGCCAGGCTCTGCTATCTCCTGAGCTTCCTTTAACATTGCCATTACGGTGGCTGCTGAGCTCTTCTCCAAGCACCTGCAGATGTTTAAGTGCTTTAGAAAGCAAAACCATAGGTAGTCACCTTCCAGTGCTCATGACATGCATCTAACATGGTATATGGAGGAAGAAGCAACAGGGAGATCTTACTCCGTACTGGAGGAACTGCAGTTCCCACCCAGAGCTGGACTTGCCATGCATCTGCTGTTCCCTGTACCTCTCAGTGCTAAGCTTTCCTGAGCTCTCTACCTTCCTGCGTGCTGGTTACACAGCAATAGCCAGAAGTTGCACCCTGTCTCCCTCTGCCCAGCCCCTTGTCCCCGATTTGTTGTGGCCCTCTGCTTACATCTCTCCTAGAGGGCTATGGCCCTAAGCAGAGGCTATGCAAAATCTGAGGAAGAAGGGTTTCTCCAGTGAGCATCCTCACTTCAGATGGGCTGCCATGCTGCAGAGCCCAGCCGGGAAAGGGTTACTCTATCTGCATAGGCTATCCGTCAGTTTTATTGCTTTTGTTGCTTGTTTCTTTCCCCCAGAATTAACTGCGGTCCCACTAATAGCTTTGCTTCCTCAAGTCTCCCCGATGGCTGTATTGATTTAACTCAAACGATTCTGAGAGGGGACTGAGGGGGCATTTATGTTCACCGTAGGCTCGGTTGCAGACAGCCCTGTGCTAAGTATTAACAAGAGGACTCCCAGGAGCCCCCTTGCTGGGAAAGTTAAAACCTTTCTTGGAATCTCTCTGCTCTGTTGCTTTAGATCCTTTAATAATGTGCTTAACATAATAAATTGTCTCTGCCTGAGCCAGACATTGCATGCTCAAAGACTGCTTTCACCTCCTACTTCCCCTCGTGGAACACTCTGGCAGATGCAGATAGAAGGTTTTAACAAAGGCTGTGGGTTTGGGGGGCTCAGGCAGAAATGGTCCTGCTGCAAACCACAGACTTGGGGACTGAGCAGCCATTCTGGGGTGACTGTCAGCAAGAGATGGGCTTCCAGTGTCCAAGGTTATGTGAGAACCAGTGAGTAACCAGGCAGCAGGGCATGCAGGCTCTCTTCTTGGCCTTGTTTGCCTCGCTTTGTGTCAGATGCATTCCTCGGAACCCCCTTGTCAGCACATGGGAGTGGTGCGGGGCTGGCTGTGCCCAGGCTCCTGCCCCCACATCCAGCAGAGCCTTTTCTGTGCACACTGGAAACTGAGCAATGTTTGTTTAGACTTTGGGAAAGGAGTCTGTGTAAGCAACAGAGTGTTGATGTGGCGACTTCTCCCCTCAAGATAGCCTCTTTGTATTTATTTTCTTATCCCCTCTGTTTCCACCATCTGCTGCCACCCACTCTAATAGCTGCCATGCCAGAGCTCCTCTTCCCACCAGGATGCTGCAGACTCAGACTGAAGCACAGCAGTGCTGAGGCTGCTTAGGAGCACCCAGCACCACAGAGATCAAGGCCCCGTGCCTGGGTGCTGGCTCAGGGCATCCTCTTGACTGAGGAGTCCTGGTGGTCCTGATGATGCTGGAGGTTTGGGAGCACCCTCCAAGCCATGTTGGAAGAAAGGCTGAGGGGAGAAGTGTCTATCAGACCTCTCCTTCTTCAGGAGCGCTCACAGCAGTGGGGACACAGCCACTTGTGTCGGCAAGAAGTCTTTCATGGCTGGTAGGAGGTTTTTCCCCTGTTTCTGCCATGTGTCCTGGCAATGGCTTGCTCCAATGGGCTGAGTCCTCTGCTGTGTCTGACCCCATGACCACTGGAATGGTCTGGGCTTGGGAAAGGGGTAGCTACGTAAATTGATCGTGTTATGGAGCTTGGAGAGGAAGGAACTTTCAGCAGATAACCTGTCTTTCCCCTGGGTGAACACAGTGCAGATGGGTTATTAAGTCAGAAGAGGAACAGAAATGGACCCTGAGGGAATGGTGACATCTGTTGTCACGGCCAACCTTGTGGGAGAAGAAAATCTTCAGAGCGAGGTTCTATATGGGCGGCTTTGGCCTCCCGTCTCAGTCTGGAGTGGTGCAATCACATGGATGCTCTGCCTGGCCCCGCAGGGCTGTGGTGAGGGGCATCTATTTATAGCTCACAAATTCTCTTTGCTGCTGGGGCTTCCTGCAGAGCTGGCATGCAGGGGCCTCTGCGTTGAACCTGGAGCTTGCCTTACTGCCAGGGTTGGAGAGATGTGACCAGGAGAAATGGGTAGAGCTGACTGACAAAGAAAGAGATATCATACACCTGGAAAGGAAGGATGCTCATGGTGTGAATGTGAGTGATGGGACACTGAGTGATGCTCTGAGAATGACTGATGCACAGAGAACTCTGTATGTTCTTTGGCTGCTTACTGTGAAGAGTGATTGATGTTCTGCAGTCCTTACACAGCCAGCTGGATGCCCACACCATCACCTCAGAGGGATCATAGTGCCTATTGTTGGGTTGTTTGAGGTTCAGCGATGGTCCCTGTGCAGCTCTCACCTCCAGCAGCGTTATTTCCATCTGGTGGTTGTTGGGTTTGTTCTGTTGCAACCTAAACTGATCCTGTGAACACCAGGGGAGGAGTAGAAGGAAGGTTTCCAGACTTTTCACAGCCTTTTCCTTCCTTTTAATGTTCTTTGGCAATACCACACTGGAGAGTTTGAATGTTTCTTCCCTTTGCTATCAGGGAGGAGACGCAGGGGCCTTTCTATAGCCCTTTGCAAAGCAGGAGAAGGATTTCTCCCATCTCAGCCTCCTTAGCCTCCAAAGCTGCTGTGGAGGAGATGGGGGAGTCTGAGGTGCTGGCTGGTGTAAGCGTGAGGTTCTGAGCGTGTCTGGAGCAGTGTTGGAGAAAACCTCGATACTGGGTGGCCAGAGAAGCCTGTGCTCCGGAAAGCTGCTGGCCTTTCCTAGGGGCTGCCAAGAAGGAAAGGGTTTTGTCACAAGGAGAAGGTCCATGGGTCAGTTTTTAAGGGATGGACTTTAAACTTTCTGGATAAGCCAGTCTTCCAAGTGCAATTAAATAGTAATTTGTAGCACGTTAAGCAGCTGGGCTGGTCTCAATGGCTGTTCTCCCACCTGGATGCAGCATCACCCTCAGGGTATTTCCTTGGAAACTCTTCTACCACATTGCTCTGGAGTTCCCAGATGTCTGACCTGGTCCTGCAGGTAGGGCAGTGTCTGGACAGATATCCTGCTGGTCTGTGTCACCATGACGCGACGAGGGTTAGCAGCCTACTGCAGAGCAAGGGATCAGCAAACACAGGCAACTGGATTAAAGCGATGTCATTCCTTAAGAACAAGGCATGTGGCCCTTCTGGTCTCTTCTTCCTTGGGGGCAGGACATCATCCTCAGGGCTGGCAGCAAGTGGGTGCCCAGGGCAGAGAGGATGTCCCAGCTTGTGCTCTCACAGCTGGGGCTGTTGGCTGCCTCCTCTTCCTCATGTCCAGTGGGATGTTGTTCTTCATGACTTGCTGTCAGCATCTTCATGCCCACAGTGGGCTCAGCGCATATACCCTTTGGCTCAAGCAGGTTTCAGGCTCTGCCTCTTGCAACAGAACTCAAATCAGGGATGCCCAACACAGGCACCTCTGGTGCCTTTTATCTGGGCTTGGTATGCCAGCTCTGCCTTGCTATTGGTTTTGATCTGTAGCCACCTGTTAATATTTATCCTGCTAATAGATTCTCTTTATTCTTCTCTGAGTGAAGCGCAGCCCAACTGGAGCTTTCCCTGTTTTCTTTCCACAGTGCAGTGTTCCTTCCTGTTTGCTTTATTGATAGTGCAGTTTGGCATGACGTCTTCTGAGCAAGCAAAAGTCTGTATCCCTCTTTTACCACCCATGTTTCACTGACTCAAGTGCTGATGGCCAAACGGTTTTGTTCTTGGGTTCAGAGTGGCTCCTGTAGGTTGACAGACTCCTGTGAGCTGAGCAGCTCGCTGTGTTACACCCCAGTGCCTCTGTCTTCTTGTCATGACCTCCTGCAGGTAACAGCTTCTCAGTTATTATGTGGCCATCCAGGCAGAGGGGCTGAGTTAGTATGAAAGAATTACAGAACTGCTCCCTGTTCCAGGACCCAGGCGGGGCGGGCTGTGTGTGCCCTAGAGCTCCTCTGCTCTCCAAGTTGCTGTTTTTCACCTATGTGTCATGAAGCTACCTACGGCTCGTGTCATAAACATTATCTCGATCCGTTGTTTGTGCAGGGGAAGCGTGAGATGACAAGCCCAGTGGTCCGTTGTGTTTTGTTCTGATTTCCAGGATTTCAGGGCTACGCTTAATCTGTTTTTCTGCCTTAATATTCCAGCTCTCCTAACTTCTCATCTTTTCTCTCTGATCTGACTTCATGCCTTGCATTGATTACTCCGGGGAGGAATTTTCCTCTTTCATAGAGGAAAATCCATGTCTTATCTCAGCTTTTTGTCTTTGTCTGAGATTCCTTGATGAGTTTTAATTTGAAGCTGAAGACATTGCCTGAGCAGCGATTTCTTCTATTTACCTTTATGGGCAACAGGGACCCTGCTCCGTCTCGTCAGATTTCTGGAGTTACGATCTATGAACAAATACAAAAAGAAAAAAGAAAGGTTGTCTTCCCCTTGAGTGCAGCTCTCTGAAGGCAGCTTTGCCATGGATTTGCACAGCCCCTGATGCTCCCCTCTCTCGTGCAGAAATCCCTGGTGCTGCTGTTTAAACCCCTGGTACAGAGGGAGAGGGAGCTCAGTGTGTAAAGGCATGTACACATCAGAAGGTGAGTGAGGAATATGGGCTTGACAGCTATGCCTAAGGGTGAAAGTCTTCTCTTAAATAAGTTATGAATTTGCTTAGGGCAACAGGCTTGTATCAGAGCTTCAGGGATATCACAAACACTCCGGAGGGGTCAGAAACCCGTTGTGAAAAGATTCATTGCTGCCAGTACGAAGCAGCACCTGGGCTTCAGGTTGGTGCTGTGTCCCTTGGGGACAGGGGCAGGTGGGACGGGCACCGTGTGTGTCCCTGCCAGCAGCACTGTCCAGGCAGGAGCTGCGCAGCTGAATGACCCCCAGTGATGAAGCTGTCCTTGGTCACCTGGGTTCTTCTTGGGGAGGTGACCAAGCCTTCAGGCTGCAGGGACTGGAGAGGGTAGAGGTGTTTCTCAAGCTGCTTTGGGTGCCTCTTTTAGATGGTACCTTAATTTACTGTGTGTGTTTCCAAGGAGGAGTGCTTCCCAAGCCACTAACCCCACTGTGTGTAATTGCATGTTGGCAAGATTTTCCCAAAGGGTGAGAAATTTTTCCTGGAGAGTGAATCTGTTTGGAGGACTTTTTACCCAACTCATTTATACTGGAATACCTCTCAGAACTTCAGTCCTAGACTTGCCCTGAGCCAGTGCTGAGATTAGGCAGCTCATCCCTCTCCGGAGGGGAAGCTGTGAGTATGAGCTAGAGACAGGATGATGCCATTTGTTTATGATGACTCTGGAAGGCGTGAGCTGATGTATAAGCATGTTGAACATGTGTTAGATGGTTCTAAGAACATTAGTAGATGGTGTTATAGATGGCTATAAACTGCTTGCAAGGATGTCTTTATTGATCTGTGGGACCATGGCAGCTAGACATTTATTAGAGTTTCCATCCGTTTAGTCCTATGCAAGGGATTTGTAATGTGTCTTTTATTCAGATTGTGAAATAAGGTTTTTTCTTTTTATTAGCTTCTACTGAGTTTAAAAACAACTTTAATTGGTTCATTCTGGGAAACTGGTGTTGAAACAACTGGTCAAATATTGAGGAAAGAGCAGTTATTTTATTCATTGTGCTAGAAGACAAAATGCTTGCAGCAATGCATGTATCTATACAGAGGCACCGATTGTGTCTGCTTGATGAGGAAAAGTCATTGATTGTGCTGGTGGTGGATTTCAGACCAGTTCCATCTGGAAGGAGAGATCAAATCATGTCTACGTGGCTCCTTGTGACAAGGGGATTGATGCTGCTGATTTAGACCAGTTAGTGTGTTAATGCTGTTTTGTTTCTTTAAAGGTTATTATCTGGTTAAATCAAAGTATTGGAGTGTTCGTGGGGCTTTAGGGAGTGAATTGCTACAAGGCTGTGTGGGCTGAGCCTAAGGGTACCCTTAGCCTAGTACTGCTGGAAAGTGAAATACTCACTTTGTTGTCAATAAATGGCAAAACTCTCACGTAGTCTGGTGGGGCCAGGCATTTACTCTGCTTATTTATTTGTCTCTGCATCCTAACCTGTACCTTACTTTAAAAATGTGACTCTGAAAGGCATACAACTAATGGTTATTTAAAAAAAAAAAAAAAGCTTTTGTGGTGTACTGCTAATTGCAAACATAGGGCACAGTTTAGTTCTGGATCTGCAATTTGCATTGTGAGAAAAGGACATCCCGTTCACTTTACTTTCTAGAAGAGTGTAATTCAAACCAACTACAGGCTGGGGTAAAGCAAGTGGTTTTTCTCTGCAAGTTGACTGGAAAATCCTATTGATGGCAAAGTTGAGATTGAATCAGTGGATGGGATCATTCACGAGTGGAGCAAAATAAATGGAAAATTCAGGAGGCATTATTTCAACTGCAAAAGTAATTTCAGGTGTTTCTTCTTTGGAAGCATCAGTTGCAATTCTGGTAAACTTTGTAAGGGAAGGGATGCAGTGACAGTAAAGAAAAAGAACCCGCACACACCGCAGTTTACAACGGGGGAATATGGCAAAGGCTCTGCGCCCATCTGAGCTCTTGTTGAGGAAGTGATTTGCATTCACACAGACCGGGTCAGATTTTTGCAGTCCTGAATTCGTGCTTACCTGAAGACACGTCTCCTGTAGTGCTGTGTGTGCCATGTTAGCCACTTAAAGCCAATGTTCTGCCAGAAATGGAGGTGTAGACTTCTCTTCGCAGACGTTGTTTTCTATCGACGGACTTGCACACGTGGGAATTAAATTAGAGGCGTTCTGTTAGAGATCAGAGCTGTTTCCTCTGGAGAGATGTACCTGTTCTCATGCTGAGAATTTGGAAAAATCTTTTCCTGGAAAAGGATCCTGCCTGCCTGTGGGAGCCTTAAAGAACAGAAGTACAAAACCTCAGCTCTTCTTCTCCCATCGATCTCACTGTCATTACCAGAAAGCCTTTCTGATCGCTTTTCTTTGTCATGTAACGCTAATACCATTAGGTCCACTTTGGCAAGGAAAGCGACGTATAATTGATTTGCACATCAGGAGAGTAGCTATGTGATTTTTATACAAACGAGAAGCTCCTCGGCGGAGGACGGCACTGCTTGGGCATAGCCATGGTGTAGGTGGTACCCCCGCCTCTACCCGGGCGGGGATGGGACTGAATGGAGCAGATAAGAAGGGAGGGAAGAAGATGGGACAGGTCAGGAGTGTGCAGTCAGTGTGAGTATGTGTGGAATGGTTGTGTGAGGCAGGTGAAGGTATTTTCCAGCCTCTGCCTCCTTCCACTGTTTTGTTGTTTTTCTTTAATCCACAGCTGTATTAGAATTATTATTTTGATGCACAATGCATTAAAAAGGGGAAGAAGAAAACCTAAACCCTATCTTGACTGATTTGTTCCCAGAAAGATGTTTAATTTTGTATGTGTAATTGAAAGGGGCTAAATATAGCTATATTAATATTTATGGGCCTGCTGCTGGAGTCAATACAAGAGTTGCTGTTCAAGGCAATTAAGCTTTACCTTTTCACATCCAAGATTTCAGTGTTTGGAGATGACATTAGTTGTGTGACCTGCATCCAAGAGAGAATAAACTAAAAGCGTGCCATTATCTGTTGAATATGATACCCTGTGTTTAATGCCGTTTGCTGACAGGCGGTTTGTCTCCAGCACGGGTGATCTCCTGGAAGGACAGCTGTTTGAACAGGGCAGAAGCAGTAGGCTTGGGATTTTGCAGGACGATCCCCACAGCAAATGATGTGGATGTAGAGGAATTCAGTGACGGGATTCTCTCATGGGGTTAGAAAGTGGGCATTGTTCACCTCTGGGGATAAGGGGAGGGGGTTAGGGTTGCAGTTTGTGGGCTGTGTCCATCTCCAGCCTGGAGCCAGGGCATCGGAAACAAGATTGTCGCTGCCTTGGGCGGGCATGGAGTGCTCTTTGCACCTTTTTCTCAGTCCTAGGCTTTCTGGGGCTAGTCACAGCCTTCATGTCACGAAAGCACGGAGAAAGCAAATCCTGTCCAGAGATCTGAGCCGCTGTAGGGAGCGCGTGCACGGGGAATTAGGTCGAGGCTGTAACGATGAAAACAAGTCAGTTTGCGTTAATAGCAGAGGCAAAATGATGATGCACTTGATTTCCAAAGAACTGCCTTTCAAGAGAAGGGTATCACTAGGATAACATGACAGCAGTCCTGGCAGCAGCTGAATTGCCCTGCATTGCTGCTTTTTGGAAGCCGCAGCTCCTCGCTGCTCCAGTTAACAATGAAGCTGTTAGACACCGTAAAAGTCCCACACTGATAAGGGCTGTCTGGATCCTGCCTTTCTACTCAATCTGATCAATGTGTCAGGTTTTACTTTCTTCCATCTGGACGCTAATAGCTGTCTCTGAGGAGGAGAGCTGCAGGAAGGAGCCTTGGGCACTGCTGTCCCACAGCAAGGGGCTGCCCCAGGGTGAGTGCTGCTGCAGTAGGGAGGTGGTCCCATTGGAGTGAGCCTGGCGTTTGGCTCTGCTCCCAGCACTTGTGCCCTGTGCATTTGGAAGCGTTGTGTGGGTGTGTTTCACTGGTGTGTTAGTTTGGTTGCTTGAAGCCTTTTAACACCCTTCAATAAGCATCCAGGAGAAGTATTTCCCTTGGCTTTCATTTGCTTTTGGAGCACAACAGTTGCTTAAACACGGAGGGAAAAGCATAAATCAAATGGCACACCCGTGGAGGTAGAAGTGGCCATGCTGTTAGTGGCTTAACGTGAGGTTTGCACTCCAGGTAGCTCTCCTGAATCCACTGGGGATTTGCACCAGGTCAAAATGACCCCAGTGTGCTCATCTCTAATGACAGCATCCTCGCCAAAAGGTGTTGGCCTGATAGCAAGGCACTGTTCCTTGGTATGCCGCTGAGCGCCCTGAACAAGGGCAAGCCAAGCTATATATTAAGGAGCATGGGAATTGCACCAGTTAATTTTAAAAATCTTGTTTAGCTAAAGCAGCACAAGCCTCCATGAATATTTATCTGGTGTTATGGAAGCATGTGGACTCCCACCTACTTTATTAAATTGATTTTCAATAAAAATGCCAGTGGAAGACATTTGATTAATGGATGGTGGGACAGCACAATTAATGCGAAGCCTGGAGTCAGCAAGAAGTGTCCCCTGGGCTGCGTGTCCCTGCTGGAGGCTGGGCTAAGAAAACATGGAGCAACTTCTCTGGGGGACAGCAGTAACATTTATCTGTGTGATGTCTGTGATGGCATGAGCAGGAGGCCAGTGGAGCCTGCTCCCTATTCTCTGCCTTGTTTTGTGCTTTCTGCACAGGCGGCACCCAAGAATGGAGCAGAGCAGTGAGCTTCAGTGGTCGCGTAGGGTCTGAATGAGGCTCCCTGGTCCTTTTCATTTAAACATGCCTGGGATTAGCTCTGTCAGCTGGATCCTCGCGGCTCCCAGCGATTTGCCTGCCTGGATTTGTCTCCTGGTGGCAGCCAATTTGAAGCTGTGATGTTACAGCTCTATTAGGGAGCTATGCTGTGGTTTCGTATTGGGGTGCCCTCCAGGACCAGCACTGCCTCTGTGCTGTGTGCCGGTGGGAGGTGTTGGATGTGATGCAGCCATGGGTCATTGAGCGTGGTACCCAGGGCAGAGCATCACCACCACTCCTATCCCCAATCCCTTCCCCTGGGGTGCAGCAGGGCCAGAGCAGCTGGGGGCAGAAAGGGGACTGGAGCTCCTGATGCTGCTTTCCCCTCCCCTCCCAGGCTGAGAGGCTCTTGCAGTGGTCTCTATTTTGCAATACACTTCTTAGTATTTTTACTTTTCTTTTTTCTTGTGTAAGTGCTCTGAGGCCTGCTGCAGTGCTCTTCCTGCAGGAGAAGAGGGGATCTGTGGGCATCACTTGCCCTGGGGATGGGACTTCCCCTGGAGGTCGATGCTATGACCCTGCCACTGCCCCTTGCTGCATCAGAGCCTGAGAGAGATGGGTACAGGGGAGCTGTGTGGGACAGAGCCTGACTCAGCCCCTGCCCAGTACCGGGTTCCTTCAGTGTGTTTGCAGAACTCGTGGGCAAACCCTGTGTCAGCAAGGAGCTGGGCATAGGGGAGTGATGGGAACAATGAACTGAGGGGGAAAAAAAGGGGACACAAAAAAAAAAAAGCAGGTTCTGGCTAATATTTATGTGGCAAGGAAAAAGAAAGAGTCTTCGCTGAAAACAGGCAGAGAAAAGGCAGCGTGGCAGCCAACATATTCTGGAGACAGCTCTCTCCTCTGTAGGCTGCAAATCGCCAAAAAACATGTCAGTAAAGAACACTGGCATTCACTGTCTCTAATAAATATATATTTCAGAAAGACATTTCTTCAAAACTTCTGCGAGGAGATGTCTAATTCTGACGGGATGGGATGAGAAATGACATCTAAATGGAAGCAGGGAGTTGCCATGGGAACTGGGATGCTTTGAATGCGCACGTTGCTAAAACAAGAAAACATTATCCCCAGCAAAGGAAATCAAAAATCACATCTGGAGGCATCTGCCCTCTGTGCTTCTCTGCTGGGAGTGTCAGAGTGTGGTGCAGCACATTGTAATTCATGTAGTGGGCAGGACTGAGAATTTGGTATTTATTGCCCTGTGTAACTGCAGTAAGCGAAGAGCCTTCCTGCCCACGGGGCAGGCAGTGCTATTGTCTGAAAGCTGCTGTGGAGTGGAAGATTTGGAGTCATGATGGAATCTCTTCTCAGAGGGTTTTTCTCACTTGGGGGTGGAACAGCGGCTGAGCTGACCAGGGCCAGGCAGCGTGAATCTAGGAGTTTATTTGTACCATGTATAGACGTGGCTGCAAACTAAATGAGCGGAGACCATGCAGCCAAGTATCCTGTGCATTGCAGGAGAGAGACAGCACCTCGAAACCTTGACTCAACCTTCAGAAAGGCAAAGGCAGTGTTGGGGTGTGTGCCACTATGTTGGGAGCAATGAAGGATGCCCGCAGTGTCACCGGCAGCATGCTGCTGCGGGGGCTGATTGAGTTCTCCCATTGATGGACGTGCCAGGCAGGAGCTCACAGGGGAAATAAGGGAGCCAGCGTGCAAATTACCGTGCTGCTCCCTGCTACGGTTTGCTTGTTTCTTTCTCTCTGTACCTGGCGCTGGCCTCGGGGGACAGGCTTGAGAATTAAATGGGCTTTTGCTCTGAGCCATACCTCAAGCCCCAGGAGCTGCCGCCTTTTGCTTTTGCTGCTTTTTGTGCACTGCTGTCCATCATGCAGCCTGGGACAAGGTACAGCCAGGGGCATGGGAAAGCAGCGCTGAGGCTGAGGGACAGGGGGAAACTGAGGCATGGCAGAGCTGCATAGTTCTCCCAGGGCAGGTTGGCACTGCCGATGAGCTCAGGCTCAGCCTGCAACCCATGTATATTGTTCTCTCTCCCTTTGCACTGACATAAAATTAATGTACTGCAGCAAGTCTCTCTGATTTTTTTTCCTGCTTGTTTCCCAGTGTTTCAGCCTTTCCAGTGGTTTTCTACGTCTCAACGATTATCGGGTTAGCAATAGCAGTTCTGTATTTCACCCTCGTGTTATCTGTTTCCTGGAGCTCTGATGAGTTACAGACCTCAGCAATCAGTACAAAGCTGAGGATTTCACTGGCTGTGTGCTGAGGTTTTTGCAGCTCCTATCTGAGCATGTGAATGGCCTTTTGGGGACCTCAGAGGTGAGTTTGTGTTGAAGAAGGGCTTCCTGTGTCTGAGCTGAGCATAGTGTGTGACAAATGCAATGGGGTTGAAGTAGGTGGAGCATCACTGTGCCCATGCCAGGACTGCCTTCCCCAAGCACCCCTGGCTGAGCCATTCAGAGCAGATATCAGTGCTGAATGTGTCACGTTACATATGCTAATTTACATCTGCATGTTTTCTCACTGTATTTATAATATATAACAAACATGTTTCTGTAGCATCTCTCTTCTATTACCACAGGGTTTCAAAGAGCTGGAGCTCTAAAAGCACTCTCACACACACATATTCCTCCTCTGTCTTTACAGCATCTGAGGGTGTCCTGAGTCCTTAAAATAGTAACTACAGTAGCTTTGTTCATTCTCTCCTTTCTGTCTGTAGCAAAAAATAGCTCAGCTAATTTGTAGTCGCTGTTTGTAGTCTGGATGTGTGAGGACGAGGGCTGTGTGTGAAGCCTCCATGACTGCACATCCTCACACGTTGCTTCTTCTGACTCTTCTCTGCATGGATATTTTAATCTATATATATATGTATTGCCAATAGCTTGCACCGTATACTGGTTCTAGCCTCTGAGCGTGTATTTAATGTCACTCATTTAATGCAGTAATAAGAATATGTGCGTGTCTGTGTGGAGCAATGAGGGAAAGCTAAATTAAATTACATGAGCCGTGCGTGTGGTTCCATGAAGCCTTTTTGGTAGCTTTTTCTGCCTGGGCTCCTAATGGGGTGAGGTTTATCGCAGCTTTCTTTCTGCCTTTTGTCTTCTGAAAGCTTTAGAGCTGATTTGCTGATCTGAACACATGCTGGCAGGTACCTCAAAGATGTTAAGTCCCTGCAAGATTTGTGAAATCATGCAGATGAATGGAAAAAATAAGAGGGAGGGTTGCTGGGTGGGATCAACTGGTGTGAGGCACTGGAACAAAGAGGCAGGGAGGCTGCTCTGTTCTGAAGGCTGAGCTGACGCTCCCCATGTAACCTGCGGAGCTCGTGCTCAGGTGGTAGCAGGGGTCCTTGGGCATCCATCAGGCATGGAGGTGCTGGAAGTCCTGGACGAGCCACACTCAGGTAGTGACTGGCCCACCTCTTGCTCCCCTGTCCAGTTCCTTTGAAGGGCACTGCATGCAATTGGCTGATATTTTCAAGGAGAGTGACCAGCAGCCTTGTTCCCTTTATGTTTGTGAGGTCTGTTTGATCCCAAGTCTTCAGAAGTCACTGGGAGTGTAATGGAGGGGGATCAGATCCCTTACACGGGCTGAGTTATCTCCACTTTGTGAGACTGCTTCTGAAAACATGCTAACAGCTGAGCAAACCACATTAGACAAATAGTTGATGACATATAGGCAGAGCTAGATACAGATCTGATCCAAACGTCTCATTGGCAATCCCCTGCAGGCTTTTACTCACCCCTGCTTTTGCTGAGATAAGACATTTATTTCAGACATTTATATTGTTTCTTTCCTCACTCTGTGGTTTATTTTGCAGAGAACAAGTTTCCCTGTGCACAGTCCTTGGCTGACCCCGCTCTGCAGTGGGGGAGCATCCCGTTGTCTTTAACCCCACTGTCCCATTGCCCTTTATAGGTGGGAGTGTGAGGCTAATGCCGGCCTTCATCCATGAGACCCTCACACTCCTCTCCTTCTGTACTCACTAGAGAGAGGCAGATGCCACGGGAGGTGCCAGGTCTGGGTGGCACACCTGCCTTCAGGATTGCTCTCCCTTTGGAGACAGCAAGGTTCATCACAGAGCTCTCTGCTGTTTGTGTTCCTTGTGGAGGTGGTGGCAATTTATTCCTCTGTAAGGAAGGCAGATTAGATGAGCAAAGCATCTTATGTATATTGGTTTGGTTTTTTTGCGTACCTGTGCATGCTTCCATCCAATTTGGGGAAGAATTCAGAGGATGAATTTGTGAAACCTGGGCACATGTATGTGGCATGAGAGCAGCTCCTGCTTCTGGACGAGTCATTTTGTATTCATGGATGCTGAGGCACTAAAGCAGCCAAACAGCATTCAGAAATACTGAGTTTGGTGCAAGGGGACTGAGATGCCGATGAGTGGAGGGGGCTCAGGGTGGGCTGTGGGCTGGGGTTGCAGCGTGCCACTTCCAAGGACAGCACAGCCCAGGGCAGCGGCACAGGTCAGCTCTGTGTTCCTCAAAGGCTGCTCTCCTGGGGCTGCAGCACAGCGTGTGGGAGGAGAGGAGGTCGTATTCCTCATTTGTTCTAGAGGCTGACACTGGTAGGAAATTAAATCCCCACAATGAAAAACTGAGAAAATGAAGACACCCAAAAAGCAGCTGCAGAAATGATCTTCTGCTTATTAGTTAGCGAGGCAAGAGCTTGGGGGAAGGCAGGAGGTGGGGCTGGCTGTACAGATTGCCCTTCAGTGTTTCCCTTCCTGGAGATGCTGGGCTCCAGTGCACCATGCCGCCCGGCGCGCTCGCTCTGGGTGATGTGCTGCAGGGCTGGCTGTACCATCCCCTCTCTCTGCATGGTGATGCTGCCCGCACTGCACGCATACAAGAACTGTCCGGGAGCAGATTTGGGGCTGATACCCGTGGGTGCTGCAACAGCGCTGTCCTTCTCTCTGCTTAGTGCAGTTATCTCGGAAACCCCCGTCCCTCTCTCACCCAGCTCCTCGGCGAGCTGAGGCTGCGCAGCCTCCCCTACGTCAGCATGGCAGCCCGGAATCCCCAGCACGGAGCTGCGGTGGCTTTGCCCCCGTTTTAGCAGCACGCAGCGGCGGGGAACCTCCTGTGCATCACTCTGCACGGCTCCGGGAGCCCCGGCTGGGAAACGTGACCGTGTTCAGCACATCCAAGAGCCGAAATGCAGCCGGACGAGTTGGTTATAATACGGCTGAGATTCTTAAATAAGCAGCGCTTGACGAGTGCATCAAGACGTCTAGTAAGAGCCTTCACAGCCGTTCCAACCCCCTCCTCCCCCCCGAGCCCCCCTATAAGCGCTCGAGGCAGCGCTGCCATCCACAGCCGGGAGGAGAGAGGCGCAGTGATTTGTATTCCGGCTCTGCCTCTGCTCCCAGAGCTTCCAAGAAGCGAGTAAAAATAGCACTCAGTCATTTGGTAAATAATAACCATCTCCTCACGGGCCCGGGGAGCCGTGAGCACTTAAAGGGGGGGAGTGCTGGGAGGGGGATGCCCGCCTCTGCCTGGCTGTGTGCGGAGAAACCAGGGCTGGGAGGGGATGGGCGAGTGGTTGTTGTGGAATGGGAACCTCAAAGCATTGCTTTGCACTGCATGTGAAAGGGAGGCAGCCCACCCTGCTGGCATGGGGTGGCAGAATCCAGCCCTCCGCATAATGCTAATAGAGGGTTTGTTGCCTGCACAGGGGACGTGGCAAATTCCTGAAGAAAGAAAGGAGTGGCTTTAAGGAGCAGGCAGGTGTAGGGAGCGCCATGGTAACGCTGTGGGAAGGGATGTTGCAGCGCTTGTTTTACATTTGCATTGCAGATCTGCCCAGCAGCGGGAGCAAAGCTTTCCCCACAGGGAGGGACTTTGTGCCTGGGAGAGCAGGGGCAGCACTGATGGGTCAGCAGTTGGACTAGATGATCTTAGTGGTCTTTTCCAACCTTAATGATTCTATGGTTCTAAATCACTCAGGAGCAGGACACACCACTTGGATGACTGAACTCTGCCCGTGTTCAACAATGCTGAGCCCGAAAATCCCTTGCTCTTCTAGTCCCATAGCTGTTTCCGGGTGTTGTCTTCTGTTCCCAGTCCCCAGGTGGCAGCACCCAGGAGCATGGTGCTACTAGATGTTCAGCAACAGGTCTAGGGATAACCTTCTGCTTAGTTGTTACATCTCTGTTGGCATCTGGGCAAGGCAGCTAGGCAGCAGGCTGGGAAGGAGTTGTGGTGTCTCTGCTGTGCCTCTAAAACTGGGGCAGGCGGTTCTGCTCTGATGCTGCCCAGGTGTGTGCAGATCCTTCTTGTTGGGGATGCAGGGGTGAGGAGGTCTCATCGTCACAGGGCCGTGAGCGGTGCAGGCACCCTCAGGTCCCAGCATCATGTAGGAAGCAAATCTCGGGCTGGAGCTGCTCTGCTGGTGTTTTCCTCATCGCGGGATTCCCCTGCTCTGCTTGCTCAGGAATGGTTCAATTTCAGAAATCCCGGTGGATCCTGGCCAGTTTTTGCCCTGCCTTAGGAGCACGTATTAATGGGAAGGTTTAGTCTGGCTTTTGCCACGAGGGGTGCAGGGAGCTCAGTTTCCCCAGCTTTATGGGACAGATACTCAGTGTCTGAGCCCACAGCCCCAGCATGTGCCAGTGCTGGAGCTGCCCTGCAACATGCAGGGCTCCCACCGGGCTCACCTGGCTGCTGCATTGTACGGGCAGCCGTGGAGCTGCTCTGAGATGTACAGCTGCAAATTATTTATTGTGAGCAAGCTGAGCACCAGGAAAAGGGGAGGAGAGGGAGAAATATTGTGTTTTCTGTGAAATATGATGAGTTTTCTCTCACAGCATACGTTGAAGAGCCTCGCTTTGCTGGAGGTTTCTTCTCTGCTGCATATGTCATCTGGGGACTTGCTTGGAGGAAGGTGGAGAGAATACCCCAAGTATTTAAGTCTTACAGAGCTCACTTTAGGATGCTGTCTCATTTGCTTCTGGGTGTTACAGAAAGATATGTATTGCATACATATTTCTCTTTAACCTTCTTTTTATCACATCCAGACAAGATCAAGGGTTACTTATATAGCACAATAATACCAGCCACAGGCTGTGTCAGATGCTTGCCAGCCATAATAACTAAAGACATGTATACGTATATTTGAGCCATTAAGGAAAAAACCCTGACAGAATGCATTATCTTATTTTTGGATACAAAACTTTGAAGCACAAAGCTAAGCTTCATAATGCAGCAAAATAACTGTCAGAGGATGGAAGGATTTCCGTAGCTGAGCTGAGCAATAGGCTATCCAGGCTACCTTCAGAGCTGCTGCAGTAGCCACAATGGGACACTACAGATAAATATATATAATAAAGCTCTTACTTGTGGTTCTAGATTGATTCTTCCATTGGGAAAGTAGCTCTCAGCCAGCCAGTGCTATACAAAAGGAGCACGACTGCATGATCTATCCCTAAAGCAGAAAGGATTTATGGTAGCGTAGTGCTGAACTCATCTCATTCATCATTTTCCAGTATAACCCAGTGGGCAGAGAGCATAGCGATGTGAATCCGGAATGTCACCCACTTGCTGTGCCTTTTTTTCCCTGCAAAATGGGACAGCAGCAGAGATTTGATTCAGCGAACACGCCGAGATTGTAATGAAGGGAGTCAAAATGAGAGCAGTGTGTGTGCTGTGTGGCGTGAATAATGCCTGCTGCTGGCCTCGTTCGGGGCAGCACTTCAGTTCGTCTCAACCTGAAGGCACATGAGTAACACTGCCCCAAGTTTTGGTGCTCTAAGAAGGAACTGAGGCAATGGGCAGTGTCTGGAGCTCAGCATCCACGAGGGCAGCACACTGGGGTGCAGCTGTTCGTGCGATGCATGGGGGCAGCAGCTTTGCAGGAGCAGTTGCTCATCAGGAGAACAGCAAGCACGGCGTGAGAAAAAAGGCAATCCGAATATTGATTCCTTTTATGTACAGATAAGCCTGAAGCTGTAACAAAACTCAGGTTTCCTAAAACTAGTAGAACGTTGCTCGGCTGTTTATCAGGCTGGGAGGCACAAAGGGATTGCAGATTAAAAGGCATTTCAGCACATACCTCTATATTGAAAATGTATCTGTACTGCGTTATGTATTGAGTAGCTGCGTGCGTTTCGTAAACACACAGAGTCAGGCTGCGTGGGACAAACTCATCTTGGTGTAACTGGAGAGCAGTGGAGCTGCTCAGAGGTGGATTTGCTCAATTGCAAGTGATAAAAGCAGCTGTCGTGCTGGGTGCAGTGGAGAGCGTGGTGCCAGCTCACCAAGGGCTTTGCCAGGGTGGCATCTGCTTGTGAAAACCCAACCTCCTTCCTGGACAAATGCACTCTATTATCTAATTGCTTTTTCCTCTTTTTTTCTTTGTTTTTTTTTTTTTTCTTTCTTTTTTTCCAGACAGTGTAACTGAAGTCAAGACAGACATTTACGTGACAAGTTTCGGCCCCGTCTCGGACACAGACATGGTAAGTGCCACCAGGAAGCTGCCTGGCAGGGCAGGGGTGCTTGGACCTGGGAGAGGTGAGGACACTCAGGCCCAGCCTGTGTGGATGGCAGTGTCAGAGGAGGACGGATTCCTCCGACAAACAGTCCCCAGTGCTTGAACCAGAAAGGAGGCAAAGTAGAAAAGAGAAAAAGAGTGAACTGACTGTGATATTTTGACGTGTTCAGGGAAAATTATTAATGAAAAGGCCTGAGGTCTGAATCTAGGCTTGTATTCCCACATCAGTTTGTCTTCTAATTAAAACAGGACTGTGGAGCATAATTAATAGTGAGCTTTCTTAACAGCGTTTCTTGCAGCCCGAGTTCCATGCGCGCCCCACTGCACAGGAGCTGCCTGGCTGTGGCTGCTCAGCGTTTCAGGGCTGCCATGTACATTGATGGCCAGGACCCTTCTGCAGATGGGACCTGGCTGCTGGGGCTGGGCAGTGGGAAGCTCTAGCCTTGAAGGGAGCTCAGCTCAGCAGGGAGCAGCCACTGCCCTCTCCAGTTGGGCCAAGCAATGTCCTCCAGTGCCTCCCAGTCCTTCCAGAGCAGGGAAAATTTAATCTTCTGTGCTCACGTGGTTGTGAGCATCTCTTTTGCTGCCCCACCGACAGTCTGGTGGAGAACTAAGCCTCTCTCCCACTACACAGCCCTGTATGGCTTTGGAAAGACCAGTTCTTCTGGGGTGAGAAGTTAACTTAATGTCAAGCATGAATCCCAACTGAGTTCTCTTCATCTCTCTCGTTTTCCTGCTGCGGCAGAGACCCATAATACATTCAGCAATCTTAGCCCGTGGGGAGTATCTGATAATTACTTCCAAGGTGGAGCATATTTGATTAAGGGAGCGTGTATAATGAACTGTGAAGAAGAAATATGAGGTATTGAAAAGAGGAAGGTATTCTCCGCGATGTGATTTGGCAAAGTGAATTTAAAATTAGGGAGACAGTTAAAGAATAATAAATTATTTCCCCCCCGCGCGTGCTTTGGTTCCGTGTATTTTACAAATGCATGGCGAATGTGTTTGAGCGTGCCGTTCTGGTGTTAGATGTTCTCAGGGATGTGTGAGAAAAACCCCATCTCCCCGGGAAGCGTGGGGAGGGCCCGCTCCTCCGTGGGGGTTCCTTTCATCTCGGGAGCGGGGAAGTCCCTCCCTCCCCGCTCACATCTGCCTGATGAGCTGGCTCCGTCCCTCCCACAGCCATTACTCATCGCGATGGAAAGCTGCTCCTGTGCATCGTGATGCAGACACAGACTGTAATTATGATGATGGAGGAGAGGCAGGTAGAGCCGCCGTGCAGCGCGGAGGACAGCAGCTGGTAGCGAAGTGCGGAGGAGGATGTGCGCGCCTTCTCCCGGAGATGCTCCGAGGGACTTCTCATCTCGCTTTCAATTTGGTTGGGAAAGAAGAGCCTGATGGGACCTGACATACACCCAAATCTTCAGTAGTGAGCTCCTGCAGCTTTGCCTTCGTCCCCAGGAAATGTGAAAAAAGATAATAAGTAATCAAGAGAATGTTATGCTTTGGTGGATGGAATCAGGAGAAGGACTCAGTCTTCATGTGCTCAGTTACTTCCATAAGGCAGAGAAGAGCATAGCTGAGAAGTTAGTGTGTTCCTTGGAAGGGGTGACCTGGAAATGATGCTCTTGTGGAAAGAAGGTTAAAAAAAGAGGGGAAGAATATCTGTATGGTATCTCTTTTCTTTGGGAGTGTTTCCTTAGCTTTAATAGGATCAAAGGGTTCTAAATAAGATAGCTCTTATCCCAGTAAGTACTTTACCAAACCTACCTCCTGTGGCTGGATACAGACTCATTCATTTGGATTCATGTCTTTACCGAACTTACGACCACTAAGGGAGGGTCATCTTCTGTGGAGGGGCAGAATATCCCACATGGGTGAGAGCCTTGGGACCATCGGGTTCTGTCTTTCTCTCTTCATATTTGGGCAGACTGGCTCTGTAGCCAGGGAGCGAGGCTGAATTTCTTTTCTGAGATGCTTTTGCTTAGCTGCCATCTGCTGCAAAACCTGTAGGAATTTCTGTGACCTATAGGAAAGTGATGTGCAGCAGCTTTTAAATGCTGCTGAGAAGAGATGCGGGAAAGAAATCACTCACAATGATAAGTTTAGTTGGTTCTGCAGCCTCCAGGAGCCCATAAATAAAGACTATGAAACTGCAGCGGCGGGGGAAGAACAGCTGGGACAGATTTTCTGAAGTCCCCATCTCTCTCTGAAAACCTTGGGAACTAATGAGATGCTTTGTTAGCAGGACAAGGCGCATGTCACAGAGGTGAGCGGTGGAGCAGCTCATGCTGATGGAATCAGGCAGTTCCCTCAAGTGACACGAGCCCAGAAAGGGCATGGGGTGGCATGGCTCAGAGGAACGGCAGCCCGCATGCAGGCACCGCATACTAATCTCATTTTGCGTTGGGGTCTCCACTGAGCGGTAGGGTTTTTGATGCTCTGGTCCGACTCTTGGCTGTCTGACACGCTCGTAGATGACTAACACTCCCCCAGTTTCTATCACTGACTGTGAAGTATTAGAGGTGTTTACAGAAAGAGGGTGGGACTCACTTTTCTCTCCTTTCTCCACAAAGGAATACACCATTGATGTCTTTTTCCGGCAATCCTGGAGAGACGAAAGGCTGAAGTTCGATGGTCCCATGAAGATCCTTCCCCTGAACAACCTGCTGGCCAGTAAGATCTGGACTCCCGATACCTTCTTCCACAATGGGAAGAAATCTGTTGCCCATAACATGACAACACCCAACAAGCTGCTGCGCCTGGTGGACAACGGCACTCTCCTGTACACCATGAGGTGAGTTTGTGTCTCTGGGCAGGGGTATTCCAGGTACACATTCAAGCTACCATGGGTACGTAACAACTGTGTGTGGACTCCCATTGGCTGTTAGCATAGCAGTGTCAGCCTGCTGCTACCCCTACTACCCTTATTTCCTTCCTATGTAGCATCACTGGTCCTCAACTTCAGTATGCTTGTGCAAGTAGCTTTTTTCTCATCGTTCATGTTGGCTTTTCTTTCTTTTCTGTGGTGAGGTGCAAGTATTTAATTCTGTAGTTTGAGGAATTTCTTTGCCACTGAGGTTATCTGTGTTCCTGATCTCTGATGAGATATGAAGTCAGGTTTTTGGCAATGGTAGGAAACATTAGGAGGGGAGAACTTGGTGTTCTCCAGCAGCTTGAGAACAGATCTGAATTGGTTCAGCATATTACCCCAGAGCCCAGTGAGGTTCACTTGTGAGCTTTTCTTCCTACTTCACGCAATCCAAAATCCCGTTCTGTGTAATCAGCGCTCATCGCTAGGAAAAAAATCACCAGCTTTTAAAAGCTGGTCTCCAGCAGAAGTCCCAGCCACAGGGCAGCTGTGCAGCGTGAGTCCTCGGGCAGCATTACAAGCTGCCTCATTCCGCTGTGAGCTCCAGCAATGGGGCCTTCCTTCTGCACATGGGTGGTTGCTGGGAACCATGCTTGGGAACGCTCTGCATCTCTCAAGAACAGCTCTGGTACATATACTTATTAGAAACTGCAACAGGTGGAGGTTGGGTTAAGTTTATGTTCGTTTGGGAACTGTTGACAGGTTCCTGTATGCTTGAAAGCTATTCACCCATGTGTATAACGTTTGCCACCTGGGGATGACATGCTAATCCACTTTCCAAGGTAAATGGACCTATAAATGAAGCAGCAAGCTACTCATAGATGCACAAAAATGGTACTGAGGTGTTTATGGAGAGGTGTACATTTTTATTTTCAAAGATTATTTTGTCTGCCTCTGTCTTCAAGCCAATAACGCCCTTCTCTGTGGGTTTGGTTTGCTGAGATGCTGCACTTTCACCTCTGCTTTTTGAGGACCAGACAGGATTTCATCTCTTCATAGCTGCGCTAGCTGCGGGTCTACGATGTCAGCAAGTTTTACAGCCTACATTGATAAACAGTGCTCTGCTTTTGTGCAGCAGCTCTCAGATATGAGCTAATCCTGCCAGTGCCCTGGGGGTTTGGGTCTCTGAACATCAGGGATCTCATGTTACCGAGGCAGATGGGGTAAATGAAGGGAGAAGCCCAATTTGACTTGAGGGCTCCGTTCTGTTCCTGGCTGTCTGACCTGTGTGTGGATGACTAACACTCCCCCAGTTTGTATCATTGTCTGGCTGTACGGTATTAGAGGAGCTACTGGCATAAGGCAGAAAAAAAGACCCAATTTCAGGGTTTTTATATCACTTCGCTTGTTCTTTATTCAGCAAACAACCATTACCTTCAGCAAGTTCTGTGTGACAGAAGAAGTATTGAATTTGCTCTTCCGCTTAGGGCTGGGCAGGTGCCAGCATCACGAGGCTTTTGGGAATGAGCTTCTTGAAGGAAGCGGAGTCACGGGGGCTTTTAAGTAAATTCAGCACATCCTTCAGCTTAGCCCACTCCCATGGAAGGAGGGGGGATGAAGGAAGCCACGAAGGACCTACCTTTGTGTCTGCTCTTGTCCCTCTTAAATTTGCAAGGTGAAAACCCCACTCAGGTGAGGACCAGATATCTTATCACACATTGCATTGCCCATCACTGAGAACCATAGCTCACGTGGACCTCCTGCTGTCAGGGCTGCAATGCTGCCTCTGGCCCAGGCAGTCCCTTCCAGGTTCAGTTGAGACTGGAACTTTGCCATGCAGTTTGACTCCTGAGACATATTCTCCTCCTTTACCTTGTACCAGCCAATATCCTTGAGGGATCAGCTCTGCTGATGTGCAATTAGAGACGTGTCTCTTACTATTTATCCTGCTGTGAAAGCCAACTTCTCTTAGTCAAGGCTTACGTTTATGGATGAAGTTGCTCTGGTGGAACAGAACATCTGACACATGCATCCAGCAAAATTACACCTGTGTGACAATATTTATAGCTCCCGGAGAGAGCCTCTTTGTCACTGATCGGAGCTTCAAGGAGTCTCACACCTGCTGTAGCTGGGCATCCAGAGACCGCCCGTAGTCACAGCACAGCCTCCTCTCAGTGCAGCACCACAGTGCAGACATCTGATCCCTGGCTCAGGCTTGGCACCGGGGTGACGAGGTGACCTTCATGACCACAGCACAGGATTGTGCTTCTCTATTCCCTTCCTTCTGGCTGCTGAGCCACGGACAGGATTACTGATCCCTCAGCCTCTTCCCTGCTGCTCCAGCTGCCTTCGAGGGTGTGGGAAACACAGCCTTATCATGTAGCCCTGCCTCTGCTGTCTTGTTTCTGGAGCTCCTACATGATCTGAGTAGGTCACAAAGCCCAGCCAGAGCCTCAAAGCACTGGTGTCAGAGCTGAGTGCAGCAAACTGGGGATTGCGTGTGGATTTACATAAGGCACGGACAAAAACTCGGCTGCAGCAGCAATGTAATCTCTGCCTCAAATTGTGTGGGGCACATCGATAATGTTCTGGTTCTTCCTGGCCTTGAAACATGAAAACGGAGAAAGCTTGATGCTGTGCCGATGGGATTCAGCTGTGTGAATCCAGGCTTTAAAGAGCTCTTCTGCTCTTCAGAGGGGCTGTCGGAGTGGCATGTCGAGGCTTTGTGCTTATTGTCAGAGTGCTTCCCAGACAATATGTGTTCAAGTTATGCACTCAGAGGATGTTTTCTTTAACTGCCAGGCTGACGCATTCAGCTGCGTGCCTCAGGAACCTGTACTGCTAAAGGCAATGTGCACCTGGAAAGGAGAAGTGAGGCCCTGGATGAGTGGGGGGCAAAGCAGGAGGGACACCCAGGCTGCTGTTTGAAGTCACAGGGTCTTGCAGGATCACTCCCAGCAAAGCCTTTGGATTGTCTTTACTGTCTTTACTCCACATGATGGAGGTGCAACCATAATTCTTTGCCAGAGGAGCAGCTCAGGCGCCACAGAACCAGCTGCTCTGGGCACTTCAGACTACTGGGCAGCTCTCTGGCTTCATCCCGCCTTGGCCTTAGTTGTAGACAACAGCACAAGCAGACCCGAGCGGACCAAAGCAGACTGCTGAGCATGCACACAGCTGATTAGATGGGCTGAGGTTTGCAGAGCCACTTTGAAGCTTCTCCCTTCCAAACAGTTTCCAGGGTGGATCCAAAGGCAAAAATGACCTATTTTCCAGGCTTGGTTTTCTGCAGGGTGTCCCAGGAGGAAGAGATCTTTAGAGATCACCTCATCTCCCTGCATTCCTGCCATCACAGGCTGAAATCTCTGGGGGCTGCAGAGTGAATTTGGTGCTTTAATATCCAGCACAAGGATTCCATAAGCAACCTGGCTTTCAAACTCAAACCCCAGCAATTAAACCTAACCTAGATTTGAGGGCAGCCCGAACCATAAACACCACCTATCTGTCCTGACTGTGGTTATTAATGAATCTCGTGGAGGAGAAATCAGGACAGAACTCAAGCGATATCCTCGGCATAAACAAAGTTGGCTTTGCTGCGCGGGGTGCTGTCATGTTTTTGTGCCACACGTACACCGAAGGATTATTACATTTTGCGTCCCAGAAATTGGACCACAGCTCTCGCTCATCCTGCAGCACAAGGCAGGTAACGACAGGGGCTCTAATGACACATCAAAGGCTTCGCTAAGCTGCCGGTAACCATGAGAACGCAGCTGAAGAGGTTTGTTGTACCGCCAGCCCTGGGAGAGGTATGTTTAGCCTGACTCACGCGTCTTGCCATTGTGTTGAGCAGTTCAAAGGGCTTCCTGTGACTTTAAAGAGAAAAACATGGCTTCTCGCTGGGTGTTCCACTTTTGGTGCTGCTGTGGCAGCGAAGCGGAGGGAAAACATGAGGGGTCTGCAGTTCGATTTCAAGACAGTTCTGCACAAGTTATTGCCGGTGGCTGGGACAGAAGAGCCGAAGGAAACACCAGCTGGAGGATGTGCTTGCTGGCAGTCCAGCTATTTTTCACATTCTGGTTAGGCTTTGTAACGGCATTTCAAGGCTCGGATGTCCAGACCTGAACCTGAGTGATGAAGCAGACCTCTGTGGCTAGCTGGTACAGGGTCAGGGGCAAAGATGAGGCTTTCTGCAACAAACTGTTCTGCCCAAATGCTGCAGAGGCAGTGGTAATTGTCTGGGAAGTGAGATACATTCCTCTTAGTCTGACATTTTGACGTTTCATTAGGCAGAGCATATGGTGCTGAGGAGTCCTCTTCCAGCAACAAGAGGTGGCGGGGAAGGCTCAGGCAGGGGAGGGGGATGTGGGCACTCTGCTGAGCAGTGATTGATGCCACAGCTCACCTAAATACCGCTGCTAATTAGTGCGCTGAAAGATGAGCATGTGCAGGAGAGGGCATGGTGAAGGGGAGTGAAGGATAGCCAAGGGGTGCAGAGGGGTGGGCAGGAGTGAGCAGTGCACACATGGTGGTGGGGCAGAGCATCTCAGGGAGCCGGCACGTGTGGGGCAAAGGCAGAGGCTTCAGGTCAAGGAGAATATCTGAGAACAGGATTGCTGCACTCCTTTTCCCTTCAGCAAGCATTGTCTGCGAACATGCTGACTTCAGGCTAGCTGAAATTGCTGAACTAGACTCATCTCACTGGGATGATACGGCGTTTTCCTTTTTATTTAATTTCAGGAGACTTAAAAACCCTCCTCCAATTGTGGGCGGTTAAGGTGGATGATTAGGTTGCTTTTTCAGTAGTTTGTTGATGGATTTATTGTATTTTGTTTTTTTCTTCTTACTGACTCAGCTAATAAAACACACTTCGGATGTAAAATGTGACTGCTGTTTTCCCACACAACTAAAGTCATCCAGCACTGTTATAAAGTTGTCTCCTTCCCTTGACAACAGTTGCTCGTGGTGGCCATGGCCTGGATAAGGCAGGAGGGTATGGCCAAGGCCAACTTATGCCCAGCTCTTCTGCTGCCAGGCCCCCTCTGAGACTCTTTCTGGCTGTTCTGAGTGGCACTCAGCGACCGAACTCATAATCTGTGGTCCCTTGAGTTGTTCATGTTCAGCCTTATCCATAGCTGTTGATCACAGTCAAAATTTGCAGCCAGTACAGTGGATGAAAAAGGCCATTCTGCTTTTTGGGGATTCAGGACACATCAGAGGTAAAGCGCTGAGCAGGAAGAAAAGTCCTTTGGAAATCTGGCTTTGGGAACATCCAGCAAAGAGCCTTTTGAAATAATAAAGCAGTTGGTGAAGCCAAAGAAACATCAGGAAGGTTAAAAGGAAAAGTCTTGTGTGGCCTCCTGAGGAAGACAGGTGGAGTGCTAAATTCTGTGCATCAGCATTTCCTTTATGCAAGTGACAGTGACAAATACTGGAAGCTAAAAGTCCACTGCAGTTGGAAAGGAAACAGAAAGAATGGAGTGATAAAGCTGGTGAGGACGTGCTTGCAAACAATGAAGCTCTCCATCTTCAAGTTGGCACATTTCAAGAGAAACAGAACAAAAGGAGCGAGGCTGTCTAACCCACACCTCGCTACCAGGCTTCTCTACCTGCTTCATGAAGTCTTAATTTTCATCCAGATTGTAAAAAAAGAGACATCAAAGTGAAGGAGCTCTTGGTTGGTAGCGTCATTTGGGTCCTCAGAAGAAATTCATTGCACCACTGTGCTCGTAGGCTTGTCAAGAGCTCAGAATTTGCCTGGGTCTCTGATTATTGCCAGTATGAATATTTCCGAAGTGCCTGTCTGCGTGGTGTCTGAGCTCACCTCTCATGCTGGAGCGGGATTCCACCAATCAGCATTTGCACCAAACAGCTGCCCACAGCTGGAAGCTGCTCCCTGGCAAGGAGCTCAGCATGGCTCAGGTCG
>JANHGO010000820.1:0-37813 GCA_024606505.1 Aquila spilogaster
GGTGGTGGAGTGGAAAGAGCTGATGAACTGCTGGTGCTTTGTCCGCTGGAGGTTATCTCCTGGTGTAAAAACAAACAGCAAAACCCTCTCAGCTGCTTAAAATTTCACATCACAGCAAAATAGAAGGACTATGATGAGTTAACTTGTAACAAGTTTAAGCATAGAAGAAATAAGCGTTACCTGATTTAACACAGGAAGAGAATTGTCCGGTAAAAAACTGTTTCCCAGATGAGGACTTTTACTGCTGTTCAAGGAATCGGTGCTCGGTGCTAAAGCAATTGTTTCAAAAAACACACAGTGATTAAATTTCTGTAGCACGTAAAGAGATTCAGAATAATTATTTCAAAATGATGCCAGAGGCAAACACAGAAAATGCAAAGTCAACCTTAGAATCACTGCTGAACAGTAAAATATTAACTACATGATTAGCAAATCAATAGATTCAAGCAGATGTGCTTCAGACTACTTCAGTCTGAAAAACAAAAACACAACTGTGCTGAAACAAGTAATTTATACATGTTTTCCAATTGATTTTAAACATCGGAGGTATTTTTTTTAATCCCCACATTAAGAAGTACTTATTCTGTTCTCACACTACAGGTATATGCACCTTCCATCAATGGCATGTGCCATTATTTCATATAAATCATTCTAACTGCTTCGACACTTCCATATTCCACTTACCTGCTTGAACAGGAAAGGCATGTACTTGATGAGAAGGGCTAGGATTTGAAGTCAGTGTTGGAAAGGGCACTGAAAGCTGTGCATTGAGAAGCTGAAGCCGTTCCTTTTTAGCAGTCAGATTCTTTATCTGCTCTTCCAACCTCCTGTTTTCAACCTGAAGTTGGTGTAACGATTTAAGCATTCCTAAAACTAAGATAAAAACACAGATGTTATCTTTCACGACCACACTCGAAGGTTTTCTTCTTTCAGTAAGAAGTCGCTTATAGTGACAAAACATAGTCCCTAAAGTTCAGAAAATGAATAACGCTAATTTACACATTACCAAACAGGACTAGCGAACAGAGCTACATGTGAAAATAAAAGCAACATTATCAATGAAAGATAATGACAAATTTGACTTTAACTGGACCAATTTTGTGCAATATGAAGTGTGGAAAAAAGTATGTAGCATGAGATAGTAACTGTGTGCTGTATCTACACCCTCTGTCTTACTATACGTGGAGTCTCAGCATTGGGGCCAACACTGAGTAAACATAAGTACATGACAACTTTGCTCCAAAACCAGAATATAAAACCAGTGTTATTTTAGTGGCACGGGTTAAGAGTCTAACTGGGAAAATTCTATTTCAGGTGTCGTATTAAAATTTTAAACGTCATCAAAACAGAAAAGGTTTCAAAAATACGCATTCAACTAACAATACAACCAACCAGCACCACCTACATAAAAATAAACACGTCTGTGAAAATGGAATTATTTTTTTAATCTCCTGTACAATGAAACCCAAACTTAGATGAACAATGACAAGATTTCACCCATTGTTAAGCTCCCCCGACCCACCTTGCTGGCAGCACTTTCCCATTTGCTTTGAGTGGCGATCTACAAATCACCCAGCAGGGAGCACTGTGTGAGCACTCCAGTTACCACCCCCTTTTTTTTTCCCCCCCTTCTTCTTTTTTTTTTTTTCCTCCAGATAAAGGGCATCATCTTCTGTACTAACATGATTTTTTAGCAAGCTCACCTTCCTCAAACTCTGATTTTGTTTCAGAATGTGGATTCTCCCAACTAGCATTAGAGTATGACTGTAAAGGCACAAGGATAGCCATTTATTTTTTTCTAAATTCTAAACTGTATTTGTTTAACATGACCTCTGGGCCTACTACAGACATAAGTCTACTGGTATAGGCACATCTGGTCATTTCCCAAGGATTTAGCTTTTATCCCTCCTCTTCAAGAACATACAAAGGAACCCTCAGTGAGCCCAAATGAGATGCAATAAGACTTAGCTAAACCTGTCCTCCAGCTATCATGTTTAAAGGATTATCCCTGCATGAATTTCCTCACAATTAGCATTTTTGTCAGGATACCATTCATAAAAATACCAACTAGATACCACTTTACACTACCAACAAGAAAAATAACACATTCAATAAAATATAACACAAAAAAAAAACAAACAAGAATTATTTTTTTTTTAATGTATTCAATCATTGCCTTAGATACTGATAGTTTCTGGAACAGAGATCCAACTGATCTACTCATTTCTTCTGCACTTTGTTATTCACTCTGAGACTATTCCAACCTATTAAACGTAACTGGAGAAAACAATTTGCTTACTTGGAGAATTTCCTGCGAGACGCAAAACACAAAGATACAATGTGCAGCAGGACACCTGCCCAACATTTGTAAATGCACCTTTTAAAAACAGCAACAGAAATGGCAGTTTCTTAAATCTAGGAATAAAAAAAGTACCAGTGTAGATCATATAAAATGAAGCAAACTGTGCTTCACTAACCCACAGTTTCTAAGAGCAGTGCACGTTTGCAGCAGTGTGCTGCAGATGAGAGTGCAGGATGTTTTCAAACTCCGCAGCAGACCAGCTGGATCTACAAGGCACTTCCTCTGGCCTGACACAATTTCCCCATTCGTAACAATGTAGAGACAGAACTCTCTTATAATCCACTGTCACGCTAACATCTATGTTGTAATTCAACACTACATTTATATTCCTGTTCCTAACAGAAAATAAGTCTTTATAAAATTCTTGGCCAATGACTGAGTGGCAGTTTTGGATAACACAGGTAACAGAAACTGTCCCGGAACAGAACGGGAGTACTTACTGTCACTGGGAGTGCCTTGTTCCAGTAAAAACTGTTGTCCTTCGCTCCACTGCCTCTCCAGAAGCTGTTCTATGCTGGCCGCTACTGGGGGCAAACTGTCCCCACAATTGTTTCCTGATTGATCATAGCGGACCTGCAAGCTGCTTACAGGGGATCTGTTGAAAATATTGCAATTTATTGTTTAAAGAAAGTAATTTACGGAAATGTAGTAGCAAAAGTCTGTTGAAGTTTTTTTTTACCTTGTATCAGCCCTTAGCATCTATGTATCTTACACTTTTAAGACTAAGCTAATTCATCACATCACTATGAACTCCTGGTTCTTACTGCCAAGAGTTTCATAAAAAAACAATGTAATATTTCACAGCATGAGAATTTATACTGGGAAAACACATAACTTCTTGCATAGAGACTAATGTAGCATCTAAGTGACAAACAACATTGCATTAAATTACACAACACACTCCTCCCTGCAGGAAACCATTACATGTGGCTATATAGATCACCTAGATTTAAAGAAAAATTCAAACCTTTAGAGAAAATTGGGAAAATAAAAACCATTTATTAAAATCAGCACAGTAATAGCACTTATACATGGAAAGGTCATATATAATTCCACTGCCTAACTTGTTCTAAAAAGAATTGCGTAAAAACACTTGTTTTTGTTTTGGTTTTTTTTTGCATGAAAGTATTATTTCACAAGGAGCACAATGGAAATTAAAGTTGCCTCCTATGGAAGTTAAAGTTGCCTCCTGCCCGTCCCGTGCACATTTAATGTACTCCCCCCCCCCCCACTCACGATCACACATATTTTAAGGAATAATCCCTTTGCCACATGTCTTTTCTCGTTCAGGAGAAAATGAAATATTCAGCATACAGCCACTATTAAAGCTGGGGAGCCCTCAGGACCTACGAGCAGGCTCCTTTTTCACTGGATGGGGCAAACTCTAACCTGTGAGCAAAACCAGATGCGCAGTGTATTGCTCAGAATTCTGGCCTCACGTATGCGTAGCTCCATTTCTCATACAGGGCCAACACCAAAAGTTGGCTGCTTGGTTTGTTTGTTTTTAGAACAACTGGAGTGAGTCGAGATTCGGGCTGTTATATAATATTAGCGGTATCAGTAAGTACTGGCCCCATCACAGGGTCACAGCTGTACTGCTCTACACGATGCAAACTTACCAGTAAGACCACCATAGTGCCAGTACAGGACAACATACAGAGCTCAGGAAATCGGTGTGTTAATTATGACCAGTGCAATAAGCAGTGGTCACAGCACATTAGCTACCTAATGACTGGCAAGCATTTTGTAGGCAGCAGAGCAAGGTGATTTTTATGAGAAAAGGTTTTAAGTAGGTGACTTAAGAGCTCTGTAGGTATTTATAAATAATTCCTCTTTTGCATACCGGATGAAAGAATAACACTCGTTAAAAGAAGTCTGGTGAATAGGTAACCCAGGTAGTGCTTTTTGACAAGGGATGACAACCCAACAGCGGTCAACAGTTCAGCACAGACACCAAGTAAAAAAAAAAAAAAAACCAGCCTTAAAACTAAATGTTTGCAAGAGGTGCTGAAGTAATAAAGGTTTCAGCAGAAACATTCTAAACAGATGCACTACACTCTACACACAGCTGATTTACATCAAACAAACAAACAACACATACAGGCACCCCAAACACTTCCCAATGCATTTTAAAAGCACATAACACTGCCCTAACAGATTACTCCATTTGAATTGTAGATGAACAACAAAAGGCTTGCTGGGCTTAGGACAGTTTCCTGTCAACTTCATTAACGCAGAAAAAAAGCAACACACAAGTACACAGTCCTGCAATCCTCCCTGGAAGCCCGCAGAGATGGAAAGAAACATACATCTAGATTTCTCCATCTCAACACGAGCCAATCCATCCTTTTCCAGCTGATCCTCTACTTCATCCCTGCGGTATGGTACAGTTTTGTGTGCTAGATTTGAATCCTTATTCCATATAGTATTTGATCACAGTTTCCTATAGGACTGTAAGCATGCTGTACACACTGCTTTCATACTGTCAGTGAGACAGCAATCCCTTCTTGGTTTCATTTCCACATCTTGCTTACTTTCACAACCGATTGTTTTGTTTGCACTATACTTGTTCATACTCTTACAGTATTAACTGTAAGTAACACAACTGAACTGCACTTAGACATAACAAACGTATGCCAATGCAGATACTGCAAAGCACATTTTTAAATCAAAGGTTAAGGGTTGGGTAAAAAAAAGTTTAAGTGCTACCTTGGGAAAAGCAGCTATTCCTTTGCAAAATGGAAACAGCTCCCCCACACCAAGTACATTTATATGTAACATATATTTCATATACTACACATAGTATAATTTTAAATGTGAAAGCTTAAATATTGATCAGTGATTACAGTGGGGTAACAGAGACACAACACAGCTCATGCATCTTCTCAGGGAGCTGCAATCTGTTGTCATTAACAGCAAACAACTATTTCTGCAAATATTTTTATTTTAAACAACTGCTTAAAAATTATGATTCTTTTCCAAAACTGCATGATTTTCAAATCTCATAAGCTTCAAAGGGAAGAGTCAGAACGCACAGAAAAAAAATCATTGTAATATATAATGTGGGTAACATTAAAAAGATTTAAACAGCAGATTTTTGAAGTCTGCTCCTCCCCCCTCCCCCCCACCCCGATAAATCATATTTTAAGTAACCAGAGTTATTTATTTAGCTCAGGACAGCGGGGAATTACCTAAACATCTCAAAAGTATCTGCGCACTGTTTACAACAGCATCAGATTGCTGAGCACTGGACACATAACATAGCCTGAAATGCATTGCAGAGCAGCACTGAAAGGCGCTGGCTAGTGAACTTCTTTTTTAATGCTAGAAATTTCAAACTGATTTTTTCAATCTTTCCTTTTCAGAATTACAGAAGTGATTTTTTTGCACTTATTGAAGGAAGATCACGAATTTGGGACCGCCTCAGGACTTATTTTCTGAGGAAAACAAGTGTGAAATGTTTTAAACCCCCTCCCCAGTTCCCCAGAATGGCACAGTAACTGTAAGGATAGAAAATGTGAATGGCCTCAATTGCTCCTATAAAATTCATTACAGAAGATACAGCCTGGTAGTCTTTCTGGTTTTTATTCAGCAATTTCCTTATGATACCTATGCCTTGGAGTATTTATTCTCTTTAAAATTAAAGCAAAGAAAAAGGAGAGCTACCATGTGTTTCTTTGTCAAGGCAAGACAATTTTATTATTTATTAATTTTTAATTCCTCTGTTACACTTTAAGATACAGAAATTTAAAAACTATATCAAATGATTCCAAGCTATAATAGCAAAGAATGGAGGAAAAAAAACAGCTTCTGATGTGCTCTAATAATTTAAAAATAATCCATAATACTAACTCCTTTCAATATCTAAATATAAATGAAATGACATAGACATTAAATATCTATCAGAACATCTAGCATTTTATCTCAGTATCATATAAAACTTGCTGCTCATGAAACCTGTCATGCTGTTAACACATTTTTGGATGACTGTGAATGTAGCTTTATTTGTAGTGCAGGTCAGAAACTGCAGTTGGAAAATATGTCTAGTGCAGAATGAATGATACCAGACAAAAGAAACTATCAGTAGGATGGAGAGAAAAGTGGTTTTGTTGTTGACTGCAGAAGATGTAGGTGACACTGACTTATCCATGGAAAGGCAAAGGAAATGTGACTTTTCCCTGTGTTAGAATCCTTACGTATGGAAGTTTACCTCTGGTGTTTTGTAAGTACAAGAAAACTAGAACTTTATCCAGGACACTTAGTTTGATTTTTTTGACTTGCTATTTCTTGTTGGTTTTGTTTTTCCCTTTCTGTCTTGCTTTATATCTGTTTCCTTCTGTTACTCTTTGCAAACAATTTGGGTAGAAAGTGTAACTTGATAGAATATAAAAATAGTGTCAAGAGCTGAGAAATCACAGCTTTGGATATAATATTTCTTTCTTAACCCTTGCAGATATGATGGTAGCATCAATGTAGGGTAAAACAGAGTCTGGAGATGTGACCATGAAGTTGTATTCAGGTCGATTAGTGGTACTAAGAGATGATCGGTAAATATCCATTCCTTTGAAAATGAGTGTTTCAAGATAAACGTTCATTTGTCTTTCAGTGTCATTTCTGGTGACTGTCAGAGTCCCTTGTAAGTGGATCCCTGTTGATTCCATATAGGTTAAATTTGGTCATCTAATTCAATAAAAAACAGCTGGAAGGCAGTTCTCCTTGGAGACCAGATCATCTTTAGATGTTTAAACACTTCATTCCAGCTCTCTGATGTTGAACATCAACATTTACTCGCAGTACAGAGTTTGCCTTTTTGTTGGGAAGATCCAGTAGTTAGCATCATACATGACACATTCTAAGTTCCATATGTTAGAATATCAAGGAATCTCATTCTCTTTTATTAATACAAAAATCCTTAATCACTGCAGTACTTGAAGTTATATTGGCAATTTTTTTCAAAATAATACTAGGATATGAACCCTAATATTTCTGCTGAATGCTTTTTTTAAATTTGTCTGTGGGATGTGTAGGCAATCATTCCGATCTGTAAAACATTGCTTAAAGACTTGAGTGAATTTTCTGAAAGTAACAGTTGTCTTTTGGAGTAATAATACTTTTTCTGAAATCTCTGCAGAGATTTTATAAGGCATTGGGAGCTGTAAGAATTATCTTTTTTTGTTATGTTTCACTGATAAATCTGCTTGTATTTGTCGCTAAGGACAGAATCAGTATAATTCAAATAGATCAAATCTTTCTTTTCTGAAGCATATTATGAACTGGACAAGAAAAGTTAATAAAAACTACAGAACTGTGGCCACTGTACTTATGAATGCAGACACTTTTTGATGTTTAAAGGAAACAGTAAGTTCTGAGAACAAGAATTTTTCATTATTATAGAGCAGATTCTGCCAGCTGCTGCACAAAATCAAATGCATATTGCTAGATAGCATCCCTATCATGACTACACATTGATTTACGAATCTGTCTGTGCAGAGCCATAATCACTGAATTGCAGCTGAGCAGGGAAATCTTGTCTCCAGACATGCTTTACATTAGAACCAGTTCTTGACTACTAGTCCTAGGTAACATGGATGTTGGGTTTTAAGTGCACTAAGACTGCACTCAGGAGTACACTTTGCTAAGTACAGTGTTTTTGGAAAACAGTTCTGTCTCAAAGCCAAGAGCCAAGTGGTGTTGTATATATTATGCGTTTCTGCGCCAATCTAAAAAGTGTCAGTGGCTTTTGCTGTAAGTATATTATGCCCTATCAGTGGTAAATTCCCACATATGCTATAATCACTGAGTCTACAGATGCTCTGGGATAAGAAGCATTGTAGAAATGTAGGTCATTATTGTTAAGTTGTTATATGCATCCCCTGTTCCATGAGTGTTTGCTTTAAACCCTGTGGTACCATGTGAGTGAAAAAAAAAGAAACTCAGAAAATCTAAAAAAAGCACAAGGGCATCCAATCTACCCTAACAAGAAGAAGAATTGTTAAGGAAACCATAGTGCTGAGGTCTAAATATTTCACAATTAGGCATTCATTTGGAAAGAGCAGCTGCTCTATATCCTCCACATACTATTGTGCTTATGTTGTTTACTGATTACAAAACACAGAATATACTTTTATTGACTATGTTTTCCCCTACAGTCTTCCAGGAGTGTAATAATGAATATTCACATAAGAAACAGCTTCAAGGTTCTAGCACCAGCAGCAGCTGTGCTTCTTACAGTATCTGTAGTCACTTGGGTTGACTAGATGTAAATAATTTACATGTTCTGTATATAGCAGTGCTTTCAGATCTCCATATATTTATGCTAATATATAAGTTAGATTTTGCTGGCAACCACTCTGTTGATCAAATTGAAACAAAAAGTAGGTTGTAGCTGTTCAGGGACCGGTCTCCCAGTTGTCCTGAACAACTGTCATGTGCAGTACAAAAGCCATTGTAGTCAAGTGTTGAATCTCAAGATCCCTGAGGAATATTTTAAAACTAATTATTGCTATCAAGAAAGTCTTCAGGGTCAGAAGGCAGTGAAATTCTCTTCACAGTTTTCTTAGTTACCTATTGCTTCAGAATTTATTAATATCCAAACACATCAAGGAGCAGACAGTAGGTTCTTTTGATATACAATAGCAAGATTGTTCTCTCAGATTCTTTCATTAATGATATAAAGCTGTAGCAAGTACAGGAAAAAAAAAAATTCTTTTTCCTTTAGTAGTTGCTAGGGAAGTTTTGCACATTGTGGCAGATTCTTAAGTTGATAGTTAAAGATCTGAATGCAGTGCTATGGAAGACCAGACTGATTACGCAAAGATATGAGGAGGCTGTCCATTTAGGCAGTGAACTGACATGCCCATATCTATGAATATATATCTCTTGTGTAGATAAAAAGCACGGTGTGTAAGTGAGAAAACAAACAGAAACATATTCTTCTATTCTATATTCTGTCTATTAAGGCAGATAGGTGATCTGTTTACATATATAGGTAGGGACTGGTTTTTAGGAAAAAAATCCTATGCCGTTTTTGAAGTTTGATCAGAAGAGTGGGACACTAGATGCATATGTCTCGCCTAATTGCTGTTTTGCTTTTCTATTTGACTTAGTGAGATGCCCTGCATTTACCTCTTTTGGCAGTCCTTTTGAAATGTGGTTCTTGCTGAAAGTACCAAACAGGATTGAACTTGATCCTACTATATATGAGGACATTTACAATAAAGAAACTCCCAGTGTCAAACAAAAATTAGGTTGCGAAGCAATATCCCGTGGAAAATTCATTATTTAATGAGTTTAGAACAGTACAGAAAAGATACACAGAACTGCCACTGTGATCTATATTCTGCTGCTTTCTAGCAGGAAATCATCCATAGTTTTCTACTCAATTTTAAGTTTCCTTGTTCATCAACCAACAGACACCTATTTCTGTATTCTTTTTGATTAGTCATTATAATTAGTTTTTCCAGTGTATACAAGGTTTTTGTTGTTGTTTTTTTCAAGCTGAAGAGAAAAAGATAATTCTCACCACTGTTGCCTAGAATAGTGGTGAGGACATACAGGCGTCAACGCCTCGGTGCTGTAACACCTAGACAAAGAGTAAGCGTCTACTTTTGCTGGAGGGATGTCACTATCTAGCTAATGGTTGCTGAGGGTTAGATAATATATTCATAACACAGATATACATGCCCACTTCGTTGAAAATTAAAAAATGGTTGAAGCAAATTGTCTAGATAACTCCTTACCTCATTTCAGTCTGTCTTTCTCTAAACCAACTTATGTATTTACTATGGGATGAATCAGATTCGTAGTACCCCATAGATGCATATCAGAGATACAGAGAGATGCAAAGAATTGACATTTTCTTCATGGAGCAATTAATGGATTAATTTAGTGATGTTTCAGTAGTGTTTGGCAAAGGACAGAGTGCAAGTATTTTAACAAATGATTGTCCCATGAGCTCATGATATAGTCTGTATCACAAAGGGATGAGTTCAAAAAAAGGACTCAGCAACTACAAGATTTATTTATGTATGTTTTTTTTTTTCCTGGGTTAAACAAAAATGCTTCATTTTTGCACTGGAGAAAAAGACAACACCAAATTAAAAGAGTTCAGAAAATATGTAGTGTTTAGCAGCATTTTGGAAATGCATATGCAGTCTTGAAGATATATATTGAGGCAGTAGACTACAGAAGTGAGCTGGGATTTAAATTTGAAACATTTACTATCTGGTGCAATTTGATGTTTTCAAAACAAAAGCTTTACTCCTTAGGAATAATTTTATAAGCCACAGGAAAAGTCATCTTAGGATTTAGGAAATAATAAAATAAGTGAATAATTCCAAATGGGCACAGAAATCACTTCAGGCCTTCCTTTATTCATGAATGGGGGGTGGGGAGGTGTATGTATGAGAGGGAGACAATAAATATACTTCAGAATTTAAACATGTTTATTGTTTCCTAGTGAGATTTTCAAAGGAACCTAATTCCTTGTGATTTTAATAATGCATATTTAAATATTCATGATAATACTACTTATGTTATTTAATTTATCTTTAGACTCATTTTTCTCTATCAAAACTAATAGAATCATAGAATGGTTTGGGTTTGATAGGATCTTAGACTGTTCAATTCCAACCCCCCTGGCAGTGGGCAAGGCTGCCACCCACCAGCTCACACTGCCCCGGGCAGCATCCAGCCTGGTCTTGAGCATCTCCAGGGGTGGGGCATCCACAGCTTTTTTGGGAAACTTCTTTCAGTGGCTCACCAATCACTGAGTGAAAAAAAATAAAATACTCCTAACACGTAACCTAAATCTCCCCTCCTTTATTTCAAAGCCATCCCTCCTTGTCCTATTGCCATCAGAGCATGTGAAAAATCAGTCCCCTTCTGTTTATAAACTCCTTTCAAGTACTGGAAGGCTGCAGTGAGGTCTCCCTGAAGCCTTTTCTTTTCCAAGCTAAACAAGCCAGGTTCCCTCAACCTGTCTTCGCAGGAGAGGTGCTTCAACCCTCTGATCATCTTCTAGCTGCCTCTGGACTTACTTCAATAGCTCCATGTTTTTCTTGTGCTGGGAACCCCAGGCCTGGATGTAGTACTTCAGATGGAGCCTCATAAGGGAGGAGTAGAGGGGGACAATCCCCTCCCTTGCTCTGCTGGCCACCCCTCTTCTGATGGAGCCCAGGATACTGTTGGCCTTCTGGGCTGTAAGCATACACTGCCAGCTTGTGTCCAGCTTTCATCCACCAAGACCCTCTAGTACTTCACTGCGAAGCTTCTCTCAGTAAGTTCTCCCAGTCTGTGCACATATCTAGGATTGCTCCGACCCAAGTGCAACATCCTGAATCTCATTAGGTTCCTGCAGGCCCAATTTTCAAGCCTGTTCAGAACAGTTTGGATGGCATCCCTTCTTTCTGTAGTATCAGCTACACCACTCATCTTAGTGTCATCGGCAAACCTGCTGAGGGTGCACTTGTTCCCACTCTCTTATCTATGTCTTTGATAAAGATGTTGAAGAGCACAGGTCCCAAGATGGACCCACTGAGGGACACCACTCATCACCATTCTTTACCTGTGCATAGAGCCTCTGACTGTGACCTTGCAATCAATTCTTTATCCACCAAATAGTCCAGCCTTCCAATCCAAATATCTCCAACTTAGAGACAGAGGTATCATCTGAATGAGGTGACAATAAATGAATTTGAGTCTGAGTCAAAGGTGCAACTGCAGTTTGTATGAATAAATTCAGTTAACTTCAAAAAAAAATTGGTGAGATTATTGTTAAGCTCTGTAGGTGTCTAAGCTTATAAGTCAGACCTATATTTAGGTGTGTTGCCATGTAAGCCGAATAGTCCAGCCTGAGGCGTATGTTGTCACCTATACACTGGTATCATGAGACAGATTCACTCAAGTGTCTCTAGCTGCAAGTGCATGTTTTAGACTACAATGTAGTCAAAGCTTAAGTTAATTGAATACTTTAACAAGCTTTTAATGCTACACAAAGCTTTAAGTCTTTAATTCTTATAGTGAATAATTGAATGGTAATTCTTGGACAATTGTGATAATTGTTATTACCTAAGATTATCTGTCATACATACTATCAGTGCATATTCCACAGTATTTTCCAAATCAAACCTTTCAGCTGGTAAATAGAATTATTTTCATCTTTCCTCCTCAGTAAATTTTTATTGCCGGTCTTGTCCCAGTCTCTGTTTTTGCAATGATTTACTTTATCCTCTGCAAAACAGCTCCATTTTCTTGCATTTTTTTCCACCTTTTCTTGGAATTTTTCTGTTTTTGCAAATTCCTGTTTCAGTTTAAAATAAGTGGCTTAAAAAATCAAAATAATAATCTTCTAAACCTTTGAGAACATTAAACCATAGTTGCATATTTCAATTCCTAGGTTTTTCAACTGGATTTCACTAAACACTATTTTCTTTCAAATCAGGAGTTCAGCTTTCCATCTGCCATACAAAATGTAATGCTTCTTGCTATAAATCACTCGAAAACAAACATTTATGCTGAAATGAATTGCTATGAAAGTGGATCATAGGTAGTTTTTAGACATAAAGGATCACATGAGAAGTACTGATACAGAGCTTTGAATTAATGTTATCAAAAATTATTAAAAATATACTTAACATTTAAGAATTCTGAAACAAATACATGTTGCAATATGTATTCCTTATTCTTGATTGTCTTTTGTGAATTACTCTTCTGCTTTCATAGAAAATTTCCATTAGAAAAGAATGTTTAGGACAAGAAAGGGCTAACCTAAAGCATCAGTAATTTCATGGTGAGTTATGACTTGAATTTAATAGTTCAGCACTACTACATTGACGTGGTTCATTAGTTATCATCAACCCCCCAGATCATCTTTGTGCAGAAGCCCAAAAGGCTCTAAATATGCACATGTGCTGCAATTATGAGGTAATCAAACTAAAATGTAACAATTTTGAAGTTAAATTGAAAATAGATCGTCCTTTCAAAGCACTAGATAAAGGGGAGACAACCATATGTGAATCAGATACAGTACTGCTGAATTATCTTGTTTAATGTCTGTACTATCTAAATAATAGACAAGGTAACTGTACAGAGTGATTCCTTTGAAGGATCTGACAAGCATGATTTATGGCATGCCCAAAGCACATCCTTTGCTTGAATATTTAATAGAAAGAGCTTCATTTTCCTCAATTCTAATATTGTGGAACTAAATCTAAATTGTGTCTTAACTTGGAAAGTCACACGAGAAAGAATATAAATTGCACTCTTACAAAAATATACAACAGATCTAAATTGGAAAATTGCTATTTTGGAATGCAAGACAGCAACCTACAATTAATCACTGTTCTTCCTCTCATTAGACAACACAGTAAAGCTTCAAAAAATATAATGTGATATTTTAAAAGGCTCATTTAAAAACCTTTCTCAAATAGTCTAAACATCTGGAGAAAAAAAAAGGACGTCCTTGTTTAGAATAAATCATTCAATGAGTTAATATCTTTAGAACTAATTTCAGTGTGTGTAAAGCTTTCAGATTTAAAGAGTTCAACTCATGGAATTATTTTTAGCCAGGCATTATGAAAGTTCCTGTAATAACCATATGGAGAGAGAAAGTGATAAACTGGAATATTAACTGCAAGAAAACAGGTGCTTCCAATTTTCTGTGGGTTTTAAAGAATAGCTTATATTTGTTCCTAAAGCATCTAATATCAGAGTATCAACCTGACCAGCATTTCAGCTACAGCCTTTCCAAATGCCTCACACACTGCTTTGTGTCACTGAGGTTCCCCATAGAGACTTTCTCTCCAAAATAAACTTTCATCTAGAACCGTTATCGCTGTGTTCTACAGACTCCTTATGACTCAGCTTTTCAGCTTTTAAACTCCATGAAGCAGAATTGCCCACATAATTGTTTACATAAGTAAAAGTTCTCTCTGAACAACCTGTAGCTTGGAGCATTTTTCTAACTCTGTGTTCCGCAGGAAAGAATTGTGTTCCATTTTCTTTGAGTCTGTGTTGGCATTGCTAACAAGGGCTAAATCCTTTTCATGTGCTCCACAGTTGTTTTTTTTTCTTCCTTAATCTTGTCTGGCTTTCCAATAATGTAAAGAAAATGTAGTGCTTAACAGACACCTGGAGAGAGTTGCTACTTCACTCGAGGAAAATAAAATTATCCACACAAGGATATTTTCTGCTCATGTGGAGGTTTTGTGTCATAGTTGCTTGGTTCTATTGGTTTTTAAAGATTCCACAAAAAGATAGATTTAATACTTCGTTGCTGAGTCCTGCAGAGTTGCAAATCACAGGTTCAGCATATTCCATTGCAACATTCTAGGTATTCAGAATTTCAATCATTTATGAAAGCTGATGATGTAAAGCTATTATAATCTATCGACATTTAAGGATAACAAACTTGACCTAGGGTCATGTGGTAGGGTTGTGGAAGGGACAAATCAGGAGTAATGCGTGTGACTAAAGTATGGGGATATCTGTGAGAGAATGTACAATGCAGAAGCATTCTTTGGAAGGAACAAATTATATTTGCTTATTTCCAATGACATATTTAAAGAAGAGAGTTTACTGTTCAATAGGTGGAACAAGGGAGTCCTATCTAGATATTTACCTGAATGATGACATTCTGTAACTACGCTAACATAGTGATTCAAGAAAATAGAGAAGCAAGGCAGACAGTCATTTTCATTTATTAGTCCCATAAACTGCTTTGCATGAAGTCCATCTTTCATATTATTACCAGAGCATAATGTGACAACTATTTGAGAGGTAACTTGGTTACTTGTGTTTAAAATCTCAAGTGATTTTAGAGATATAGTGGAACCTATTGGAAAGCTGTGCCCTTCTGGAGCGGCAGGTGAGATCTAGGTATCTAAAATGGTACTACACATCCATTATTTGAATTGCTTGTATTGCTTCCTTCATATCTTAACTGCTTAGATGTTGTAGGTTTGTGGAAGGGGCAGAGGTAAATAAGGAGTGTGACTGTGTGAGCAGACTACAAGAACATGCGTGAGAAAACAGACAACTTGTCATAATGCTTCTGAAGTTAACTTATGAGAGTTTTTTACAAAAGAGATGAAAATACGACATTAGATTTTCATCTACTTATTTATTGGGGCTGGTTTTTGGACACAGTAACAGGACCCAGCTGCTAGGCCTTGGAAGACTTTCCAGTAGCAGCAGCTGGCTCCTTGGCAATCTCCTCAGGCAGTTGTGCTGATGCACTGGAGTCGTCTCCGGCTCTGTCATGTAACTAAGCAGCTTTGTGTATTAGAATGCAATTGCTGTTAGATACCATTGAAACGGCTTTGATTTTAGGAAAGATGTGCAATTTATTCTTTCCTTTGCAAGATATATATATATGTATGCATATATGATCCATATATCACATGTATATAACATGATATGTACGTAACATATGTAGAACTTTAAAATATGTCCTATTCAACAGAAATTTTATACTCTGGAAGATATACAGTGGTCGCTAAGTTCTTAGGAAAAATGCTTATGAAGCGATCAGTGAAGTTTTGCAAAGTAGATGGAACTAAAAGACTCCAAATAGGTGCTACCAGAAGCCCTGTGTCCATTGATGGAACTCACCATAAGATGTCATTTTTTCATTTGTACTGTCACCTGACACGAAGAGTTGGCTTAGCTAACTATCTCCATGTCCCTTCATGGATTTACTGTATTTGGCTATTTTAATGACTACTTCATTAACTGCTGTGCTTTCATTACCAACATGTAAAAGTTCATATACAGTCAAAAATTACTTACATGGCTCCCAAATTTAAAAAAAAAAAATGAAGAGTGGAAAAGTGAACACATGTTCACTTGTTACTGTGCCATATGTTGTAGTAAACTGAGTGTATGAATTCCCATATGTGAATTTTCTTATCTCTGCCCCTTACATAACTTTGACATGAATGTCCAAATTGCCAGAGGAAAAGACAGGAGGGATACATTTTTAGCTCATCTTTGACTATGCTTTCATTGGATGTCTGCAGTTTTTTGATTGCAACTAACTGCAGAAAGGAAGGATAGCATTAGCAGGTATTTTTTGTGCACTGAAGATCACTTGAGAAGTCAAATGTCATTCTGAGATCCCTTTTCTGTTAACTGAGCCTGCATTTCATTGTTGCCCACGTTTGTTTCCCTCACTTATTGGCCAGAAAGCCTCAGAAAAATAGTAATCTTATTTCAGTATCAGAATGATTTGTTTCAAAAAGTTAGAAAAGAGCCTACACTTTCTTGAAAGATATCCAAAAACTCGATGATGAAAAGAATCTGTCAAATTTTTAAACTCAGGTTTTGCTTAAGAAAGACTCAGCATCATTTGCAAGCACCCAGCCTTTCTTCCATGTCTCTGCCCATTTTGGCGAGACAGACATTCCCGCTATGCTTTCCTGTCTTCAGAGATTTATTGCACAGGTATCGGTTGCTGTTCCATAACAACTTCAAACCCGCATTCAGCTGTGCTTAAGCCAACTTTCTCTGAGGCCTTGCAGGGCTGAAGTTTTAAAATAGGAATCTAGAATGGCAATGACATTTAGGCTGCAGGGCTTTTCATTAAATTAGAGGCACTGGGGAGGCTACAGTAATATGGATGAAGCTGAAACTGGGCAAAGGCAGTTGATCAGATAGTGCTCTTGTAATTTGATTATGCTTATGTAAGGGAGAACTGGGACTGGAAGGGGAGAAGAGGAGAAGAATCAACAAAAAGTCAGTTGCCATTAAGAAATGCATTTTTTTATTCCTATTGAATACTTAGAGCTGAATTTTAATTCTTATGTGAACTGATCTAAACTTTGGTGGTGATTTGGACTCCTAAAGGTACAAGCTTAATGTACGAGTTCTTCAAATCCTGTTCTATACTCCATGCAAATGCTTTGGTAAATAAAATATAAATTGTACATAAATCTTGTCTATTCAGTAGTGAATATCATAGAATCATAGGATCACACAATCATAGAATGTCTTGGTTTGGAAGGGACCTCAAAGATTATCTAGTTCTAACCCCGTTGCCGCAGGCAGGGCTGCCAACCACTAAAATACGTGCAAAGACTTGGTAGAACATGTCTCCTGGATATGCCTTTATCAACATTAATGATCTCACATATTCAAAAGTAACAGTTTTATCAAAGAACAGGATGCCTGTGGAGTTAAACAAGGGTTTGAATACCTCAGAAACTTCTGAGGACAACTTCAGACACTGATATTTACAGTACATGCATGTTTCCTATTCAAATGGAATGAAACAGGGTTTAAAACCCTATAGAAAGGTTTTAAACAGACACGTCATTCATGTATCTGTTAGTTGGATCAATCAAATGCTTTCTCTAAGGGAAGCTGAAGAAAACTCCAGGAGAAGGCATATGCGTGCAGAGAAATGCTTTCCATTTTTGCTGAGAATGACTGTACGGTAGTAGATAGATGAAAAGAAAAAAAAAATAATTCTGTAAATGATAGTGCTGCACTCTGAAATTAAACCCAGTGCTTGGGTAGATGCTATGTGCATTTTGAAGAGTGCTTTAATTTTCCAACAATAACATGACTGAGAATAGGTGTGGAGCTGGGATGAGGTGCTGGCTCTTTTATTCCAACCATAGCATTTTGTGAGATGAAATGCGGGGGGGAAAAAAAGACAAATTTTCTCAACATCCGTGGATTGCATTTTCCTTTGATTAATCATCAGAGGATTGCTTGATTTGTTCTGATCTAAAGGCTCTTTCCTGGGTTTTATGTCTTGCAAATGAAATCCAGAAATCCAATATTTGACTGTGTATACAATAGTACTATTATTCCACCTGCTGTCTGAGTTGAGATGACACCAAAACATGTTTTTACCAGGGAGCTAACTCTTACTTCTTTGTGTTGTGATAGAGCACAGTGTGAATTTGACAGTGTATGTAAGTTCAAAATTTAAAATAATCCGAAAATAGTTACAACTGATGAAGTCAGCTTATCTCCCACCCAGTTTCATTTTTATTGGCAGTTTGAAATGGGAAAGACTGAAGAAATGTAAAACTGAATGCGTATAGAGACCACAGGAAGTAAATTCACTGTCACACCTTATGTCTTACATGATCTGCCTCTATGTGAAGTGATGGAAAAATGCACATGTGCATTTTGCAGGGAAGAAGTTTGAGATGAACATCTTTGTGTTTAATTTGATGTTGAAGAACCAACTTGAAGATAAGATGTAGGATTCTACTGGACAACGTTTATGTCCTCGACTTTTGCTGTGATATTAGTGACTGATTTTGAAACTTCAGCAAACTGTGTGAAATTATATCCACTTACTATGTTAGAGCCACTGAGTGAAAAAATACCAAACCTGGACTAATCAATTCATTATGCATTTTAGTTATGCTATTCATTGACTTAGGTGGTATAATGCATTAATATGAAATATTTTATCAATTGATTAATTTTTAATTTGCTGTGGAAAAAAAGAACGAAATCAAGTAAGAGAAACTACTTTGAAATGTTAAGGTTTTGTTCTATCGGGCCTCACTCTACTTTTAAAATACCACTTGCTCTGTCATCTTTCAGAGGAACAAGGTTGATCTGAGTTACAAACAAAATCATTTCTCACTGTGTTTTACAGAGTATTTTTAGCAGCCGTTTTTAGTGCCTTGTTCGCAGCACTGAGAATTGCCTTGGCTCAGTCACAAAGCCAACAGACTTCAAGCATTTACATTTTTATGATCTCCAAGAAAGCAGTTCTGATTTTCTTCATCAGTTGTGGTTAGAGTAAGCAATTCTGTAAAAGATCCTGTGTCTCAATCAGCCTCTAGTAAAACCTTGTTGACTTCAGTTGAATTTTATTAGGAATGAATGCAAACCATACCCCATCGAGAGGTGATAGCCTTTTAAGCATACGTGCTCACTCCAGGGATAACGTTTGTGAGTGCAGAAATGCTGCCGTTTGCACTGCTGTTTTATTCTGCATGTAGTGTGTATTAGTGTGGTGGTTGCACCCTGGTGGGCAGCTGAACACCACCACACCGCTCTCTCACCCTTCCTCCTCAAAGGAACAAGGGAGAAAATACAATGGAAAAGTGCTCAAGGGTTGAGATAAGGACAGGGAGATCGCTCACCAATTACCAGCATGGGCAGAACAGACCCAGCATAGGGAGATTAATGTAATTTACGGCACTTTACTAACAGACTAGAGCAGACAGAAACTAAAAGCAAACTAAAACACCTTCCCCCTACCTCCATCCACCCCTTCCTCCACCTATTTCCCCTGAGGAATGGGGGCTGCGGTCAGTCCATATAACGTTTTTTCTGTGCCCTATCTGCATGGTTGTTCTCTGCCCCTGCTCCACGTGGCTCCCTCCAACCAGATGCTGCTGCTCCATGAGCCTCTCCTGGGCTGCAGGAAACTGCTGCCCTCCTTCTTCACTGACCTTGGGGGCTGCAGGGTGACTTCTCTCCCATTTCTCACTCCCCTCTCCCACCTGCTGTAGCACAGCAGCTTTTCCCTCCCTTCAGTCTGCTATCCCAGAGCACACCCTGGGCTGCTCTGCTCTGACACGGGGCAGTGCTGGGCTCTGCTCGCACAGGCCCCCCCGTGTGAGCTTTGCCATGTAAGCATAATACAATTAGCCACGGCTCTCCTGCTGTCTGTGTGATGTAAACAACAGCACCAGTGAACTGGTGCAAATATGCTTAAGACCCGATTCCACGTTTTAATGTTTTGCCTGCTGACTGAGCTTAACTTTATGACTTGGGAGGGAAAGTGCTGTCTTTGTGAGTTTGATTTGTGATTCCCTTTATAAATTCAGTTGTCAGCTAATGCTCTTACATATATGACTCCAGATTTGAGAGAGTGTGTTCCTATGTGGAAATGTAATCCCTGTGAGTTGATCCCCAGGGGATAAGGAAGACCCCATTATACCACTGATTTACAAATCACACAAACGCTTATTGCACATCTGAGCAATTCCTTAGTGAATATGTTGGTATAGGCAGGATTTTATTACGACATGAAAACTGTAGTTACTAAAACTGAATTATATTTTTTGGCTGAGGTGTTTTGCTACCAAATTCTAGGTAATATGATTTTGGGATGGGGAAGATATCCCCTGATGACTTTATACTAGAAAATTTCAAAATTAAATTAGTGCTATTTGAATGCAAATGTAAATTCCACCTTGGCTTTCAGAAGTGAAAAAATTTTAGAGGTTGCAAATGGATTAAGTACATAAAATGAATAAGAGGAAAAAGATGGTGACTGCTTTTCATTTTATTTTACTTTGTTTCAGGAAAGCAAATAATGGCAGAAAGAGAGAGAAAATATTAATTCAAAATAACAGTTTTTGGAATCTTTTGCAAAGTAGTTGAGTTGATAAAGGATAATAATCACACTAAGAATCTGCTATAGAATGCTAATAACATCAATTCAGATAGCAAGAAGCTGCTTATTCTGAGGTTTAAAAGCCTGGAGTTATCCTTAGATAGTTCTTGATCCTTCCTGTATGCCTGGATATCCTGTATATGACAGGAGTGAAGGGTGAGATTAATTCTTTCATATTAGTCCTAATTTTATTGTACCAGGTAAATTATCAGCATCTGTAGTTACTGTATATACTGTACTCTCCATATGTACTGTAGTTACTGTACATGGTACATAGTACTGTACATGTACTGTACTAGAGTATCTACTGTACAGTACTGTAGTACTGCACACAGTACTGTACATTATAAAATCTAATGACATTTTAGCTGCTCTAGACTGTTTAGTTAGCAGTGCTCACCATAGCAAATTCATCCTACTGTTATGTAACTGATCAAGGAAATCTGGCAGAAAACTAAGTGTCATTGCAGAATGAATTGGAGAAAAAAAGTTTCTGTTGTATAAAGGTAGGCTAGTTAAGTCTACTGCTCGTTAAGTTATTCCTCTAAGCAGTGGTGCAGAAATTATTGTAGTTTTAATATAGGGAATATTGTATTTTAATATAGGGAGTATTTTAATTCTGCTACAAGAATGTGAATGAGAGGTCAGGGTTTAACATTCCCTATTCACTGTATGCTGAATTCAAGTAAATTATCCTAACAAAGTAAAAGTTTCAAAAGCTTCTTCTTTGGCTTGGCAGAAACAAGGTCAATGATGTGTCAGGAGTGTATTGTTAAAGCATTTATGTTATAATAAGAGCTTCACATTTCATTTCTTTTCAATTTATATAGTGAGGTTTTTTTTTTTTTTTTTTGGATTCTGCTGATATATGCCATCTTATAAACATAATATTGTTTATAATATGTTCAGAACAGCTTGGAGTTCATTGTGGCATCATTTCCCTGGTCTTGTAAATCTGCTGTTGGAACAGAGACGCTGACTAAAGTTTTGGAGGATACATGTTGGTAAAATACACAGGAGCAACACATTTAAAAATGATATAATTAATTACCAGTTAAATACTTGTATGTGCTAGTAATTATGACTATATGCCCTGCTTTATTTTATTTATGTATTGTCTATTAGGAACTAATAATAGTATGTATTTACTATTAATTACAATTAAATATAAAATAATTATTTCTTATGATATATACAGTCTTAGATCATTTGTAGAAAGGTGTGAAAATCTCATTCAGTTTGTATGTCAATGAATATATTGTTGCTAAAAGCTTTGGTAGAAGCAATAATACACAATAGGATGAGGAGCAAAACAGACAACTATATACATGATATATATCCTCTTTTCAATGCTAAATAAAGGAGCAAAGAGAACAGTCATGAAGCACTTAGCCCGCCCTACTTAAGATTTTTCTTATAATGCATAGTTAGGAATTATTAAATTTTAGCTTAGTAAATCTACGTTTTAAAGCTTGAATATAAAGGAGTAGTCATTTTGTTTTCCAAAGAAATAAATGTATTTTGTGGATGACAAGCCAACAGAAATGTCAATATTTTGCACTTAACCAGTTCTTAAAAATAAATGCATCACTCCTTACTTATTCAGTACTTCAAAGCTGTTCCCGTTGGATTGCTGTGAGCTGTAATGTACATAGGTGCATACAGAAAATGCAGAATACATCATCTATCAAACAGATTGTACTTGCTGTTAGTCAGTGCTCTTTCCTATATTTAGATTTTTTTATATAAAATGTTGTGAGATTTTAGTTCCACTGAAGTCAATGGCAAAACAAGTGAATTTAATCAGCCAGACTTTCATCCATTGTTACAGGATTTGGAAAGTAAATGTGGCTTTTGTAAGTAGAATTTTTAAACCAAAGGTAACCATCTCAGTCATTTCATTATCATAGCCTCAGAAATGTTAAAGAGTTAGTTTAAAAACCGTCTTTTTCAGTGTCTCTGGGTTGCATGAAAACTCTCCTGTCATTGTATCAATGCTCATTAACACAAGAAACTTTGCTAGCGCTGTGTACAGAGCTATTTCCTTGCAAGCAATCTAGAGACATACTTAGAGGTACACCCCAGATGTGAGAAGATGGTCTGAGGTGCAAAGTGAATTGTGTAGAGGCGTGCTTTCATCATTCTAATTCTACATTTTAGATGGATAAACAACAGGGAAATACATTCTTTGTCAAGTTGTTTTAATTCAGTAATGTAGCTTGAACTAGCTGTCAAATACAATTTTTCTCTATTGTATTAAACGATGAATGCACTGGTTATTTTAAATATATGCAAAAATTACTCATTACTGAATATCAACGTTCTGTTCAGAGCCTTTTTTCACAGTTCAGAAATCTTGCACCTAAAATAGAAGTTTGTAATGTGAAAGCTGATACAACATAATAGCACTAGTGGGTGACATTATGATAATTGTACCTATTTGCTGAGGGCTTTTCTTGCACTTTAAATGGATGAAGCTTGTTCATGGCCAGGATTTTATGATGGGAAGCCTAAAGAATTACCTCATTACATTGAATATGATATTGAATATGATAAGAGTCAAAACAGACAGAGATCAGTATCCTCATGAATCTATTTCAGGTAGAAGCTTTACAGCTCCTTGCATTTTGGTAAAGACACTGAAAACAAAATAAGCAATAAAAACAGCATTTGGCTAGCATTCTTTTCCAAGATTTATATGAAGACCAAACAACATCAAAGTCAAAACTAGTGTTTGAGTGAGCGTACAGGGATTATGTATTTATATGTCTAAGGGTAACCTAGTTTACTATCCAAGTTCTCTTTCAGACAGTTTACTATCAGGTAGGGTTGTGCTTCTGACTAAAATTGGCCAACCTTTTGGACCTAAAGATAACTTATAGTTATTTTGGATGAAAACTATGCATAGAAGTTAATATAACGTGGAGTTGACGTTATCATTAAGGCTAGGTTTGTAGAGATTGATAATAGTCTTCTGTAGGAGGAAGAACCAATGAACTTCGTGGCACAAGCAGAATCGCAGGTTGCAGAAAATGGAATACATGATATATTTGATTTCTGTGGGAGTTTTATCTGGGCGCAGATTAATGCCCAGTATTTCCCACATCAGTTAGGGTGAGTTTAACATGGTACGTCCGAAGTAGAAGTCAGTCATCACAACATGACATTCAATGGAAAAGCTGGAAACTGGGTCTAAATTTTGCTGCATTGCCCTGTGCCATTTCATTTCAGTATCTGTGAGACTCTGTTATCACATATGCAATTCCAGTAATCGCAGTTGAAGTGTGCACTGAAATACTATATGTATGCTATGTACTGCTATGTACGTGTGCTATTACTGCTATGCCATCTAGCACTTTTTTTCGTTAGTACTGGATAATATAAATTATATTTTTATCATCTGAAGTCTCTGCCTTTCTAGCAGTGATACATCCCTGGCAGACTGCATTTAAAGTTACAATTAAATTAAATTAAATAGGAATATTGAATACCTGTAGGCTTCCAGCTTTTCATACAACTGTTTTATTTTAATATTTACTAGATAATGTTTAAATCCTTCTATAAAGGTTTAGTATTGGGTATTTTTTTCCTGGGTTTGGGGAAAAAAACTCCTCATGAAAAAGATGTTCATAACATTTAGTTTTGTACAGAATAAAAGACAGAATGATATATGCATTGAATAATATGTATGCACATTCTTAAACATATTACTTAATACCAGTATAGAAGTTATATTTAACTTCCCAGCAATGTAAATACCATAAGTTTGTTACAAACACTAACAGTTTCTAGTGTTATCCTAAACTGTAGAATTATTTTCATCATTATTATAATAATTCCAGAACTTTGCTACTTCCATTACTTGTTTCAGCAGTCTTCATCCTTTTCTCTTCTATAATTATTATTTTTTTTTAACAATGACCCCATATCTTGAAAGGCAATAATACTGCTAGAAGACCATATCATATTTGACTGTTTAACAGTGTAATAACCTGTATGCCAGAGGGACTTTTCTTTCTTACATTTTTTTCTTTACTTGCACAGAGCAAATCATTGTGATAAAAAGGTCAAAAGTGCACAAAAGAAAAATCAAGGAGTTGAAACAAACTTTCTTTAAAGCCTCCTTAAATGCAAGGGTTTATAAATTGAATAAGCTATGTCAGCTGGAGAACCATGGTTTTATCATGGCTAAATCTGATACTATTCTGCTAATTTTTTGGCGTGCAGATATCAAAAAACTATCTGAAAAATGTGTGAATTTCAGGAGGAAACAGTGACCACTAGTTGTGTTCGTTTCTTTCTCAGGAATAAACTACATACATTTTAACCAGTTACAAATGGAAGATTTGAAGTGTAAAAATATAAGAAGAGGGTAAACACTGATTTTGCAGAAGAACAGTTTCAAATAATACAGTGGTTTTCGCTTTAAATCAGATGATAGTAAAACCCAAGCACACTAGCTCATCTAAGGTTTCACAAAGCCTGAGGGCTGTCCATATGTCTGTTTTTTAATTTAGTATGTAAATGTGTGTGCATATAAATGGTATTTTGTTCTTTACATGGGGGAAGAAAAGGCAAGCCATGCAAGCCCTTTCCCAAGAGCTAAGATGTGTTGCCGCTTTGAGTCTTTACGATGCTGTAAATCCTTTAGGAAACTGCTGCTTTCTGATACCTTCTATGCAACTCAGTCTCCAAATTCCTAGCTTTTCTTTAGGTAACTTGATTGTTTAATAATATATTTTCTGTCTTGATATGGGGAGAAAGCACCCCAAATTTGCAAAATTCAAACCTCCAAGAAAAAAGATGAAGATTTAGGCCTCATTGCAAGTTAGCATCAACTAATACAAGGAGAGAAACCACAGGAACATTGCATGCAGTAAAGGCTTCTTTAGATTTAGATTTACAGTATTTAACACCTTGAGCTGAGCTTTGCAATTGGTGCTGCAGGGTGATCAGGAGCCACGTTGACAGGGGGCAGTGTTGGACAGTGCATCCAATAATATTCTCTCCATGCTAGTTCATGGATTTCTTTCTCTGATTGCAGTCACAGTGTTCTGTTTTACTGCTTCCCACAGAAAACATCTACTTTTAAACAAAGTAGAAACTTATAACCATTTTACTTATTTTTTGATTATAATAAGAGTAAAATCCATAGGGTAAAAAGTAATTTTTCCTTTGAAAAAGGATGTGACCGTTGAGAATTTGGGAAAGTGAGTGAGAAAAAAGAGTTTAGCTCAATTAGCTGCTGTCATTTAGTAGCTTCCTCCTAGGATAACTTCACTTCTTTTGTTCTATTGTGTGGACCAAATCCTGTTGTCATGAAGGAGAACAGATGAAAGGAGTTAAAAAAAAATCTAACTACAACAAATCTGGTACATTAGTTTTCCAAATTGTACAAAAAGGAAAGATTACTGTTTCTTTTCTGCAGATTTTGCTTAGAAAGCAGTTAAGACCTCAAGCCTGTGAGCATCCATCACATTGGTGTATGGGAGTTTCACAAGACTCTCATGAGTCTGTATGGATATTGATGGTTTCTAGGATTGCTTTGTAAAATAAAAGTTATGAATATACTTTGATAGGATGTGTGTGTACTAGATAAAAATTGGATTTTAGAATGTTTAGTTTTCAGATGTTTAACCAATGCAGTCATTAATCAGGACTGCCAAAGGAAGAGAAGTGAAATAACTCCACTCTGAGCCAACAGCTATAAGATTACATGGAGTATGTGGTTCTCAGGTCGAAGATCTTGTTTTTACAGGAAACATAGCCATACACTCAGATCTTGCATGGGGTTCCACAGACTAGGATTTTAGCAATCTTTCTTACCCTACACACTCTTGAGTTTTGTGAACCTTCACAGGTTCAGGACAAATGACTGTACTTGACTCTCTTGGTTTAACTTCTTTTGATATGTTCTTCATGTCAGCTTTCCATCTGTTCCTCTTCTTTCCCCCAACCATACCTGAAATGTATGTGTTGCTTTTGGCAGCAAGCCTGTGTCTGTTGAAGCAATAATTGCTGTATAACTTCTTCCTACACAGCTTATGCCCTGGCCAAATTCCCAAAGTGAGCATTCTCTGCTTCTCTCATTCACATGGCTCAATCAAATGTTTCTGTGGGAAAGCAGATACACCTTCCTGTATTATATCCATAATCGCAAATTGGATTATTATCTCAGTTTTGTTTGAAGCAGGACTTAGTTAACCTTGGTCTCCCACACACCAGGAGGGCATTCTGATCATCTGGCTACTGGATAGTCTTGGGTAAAGCTCCCTGCTGAAGTTATTCCATATTGTATGAGTAATTCCATATTCACTGGGGCAGAGAAGAAGTAAGAGAGGAATACCTGTAGTTTGATGTCTCTGGAATTTTATTCCTATAGGACATCAAAATTCAAGTCCTTTGTCCCTTCTCCTATGAATATTGAGTCAGTCTTCTGCAATGAAACAGTCTCAACTGGGAAAGTTTTGCTACAAAACACCTTGCAGGCTGGTGCGTAGGCACTTTGTGATGTGGAACACTTCAGTTCAAGATCTCACAGATCAGCTACAGTAGTGATCTGAAATAGGTCTCACCTAATCAACTCAAGTTTGGGTATAGAAGAATGAACAGACTCTGGACAACTCCTTCTCTCTTATTAATTGAACTACTCACTAAAAAAATATGTTCACTGGCAAGATGAGAGAGTAAAATATTTTTCTACTATCTCTGAAAGATAGAGTACTTGAGTGGTTTGATGTTAAAAACTGCACACGCTCAGTAGTTAACTGTCATTACCAGATATACATTCACAATCGAAAACAATCAGAAAGTCATGCTTGCTCGGTGCTGAGATAATAATATTGCAGGCACAATGGCCAGTGAGCTTTAGTGTAGGTAGGAATTCAAATGTCTCATGCTGTCTAAACCAATGATAAAGGGTGCATTTAAATAGACTCCAGATAGCATAAGATTAGTAAAACATTTTGTGTCATTTGGAAGTAATGAGGTAAACCCAATGTACGAATCCCATTTAGGTGCAATATAGTGAAAAAATCTACTGGACCTGAAGAATATTATGAACACTCTTTATACAATAACAGTGGCTCACTGGATATTAACTACAGCTATGTGTAGAAAGCTGGAAAATGTAAGCAACGGCTATATACAGTCCTTTGCATACCTTAGCCCCCATAGGATGTTACCAATTCTTGCAGCTCAATCAAGCAGTTTATTTCTTTTTTGTATTGCACATGCAATGAAGGGATAAAACACTGATTGTGAATGGTGTGCAAAATGTGTAAATAAGACAAAATCCAATGCAAAAAATAATTTCATAAAGTGTGATTTTGAGATTAGATATTGGTCTGAAGCTCCTAAGAATACAGGCACCTCAAAGTTTTGCAACCACTTTTCTGCGAAAACTGGAGATTTCAGATCTCTGCTGTCTAACAGGGATAATGTGTATTAAAGACAAAATAGAGGAGTAGTAGCTGTAGTTACCTAAGTTCTTGCTTCTGAGATATGTATATATATACATCTATAAGGCACATTATATTTTTTTCTGTTCTTGAAGTGGGACTTTATTGCTCAAATGTTTAAATATAAAATATCAAAAATGTTTTCTTTCTCCCAGTTTTCACAGATGTTCTTTATTTTTAAAGTAAATACCAAGGGTACTTAGAGCCAAATGCTGATCTTATTCTATCCAAACAAGCCTGCCAGTTTCAGTGCAGTTCCTTAATGATTCCTGCTCATGGTTTTCTCCCCTCTCATTTTTCCCACCTATTCTCACTGTTATTTGCTTCAGTAGAGCCTAAGTTCCATACCTAATGACGGATGCTCTTAGCACAATCCCAAGTGGCTCACACTGCCAAGTTCTTCTTTTTCCATCTTTTATTTTTTTGCAATGGCAAAAGACAAGACCTTGGTCTTCATGTAAAATAGTGATGAAACTACAGAGTAATGAAAAAGAATGCCAGAGATGCTGCAAGATGAAGATTTTATGAAAATATCCAGAATACAAGAGAGAGGGATTTTTTCTACCTTGAACTGATAGCTGCAATTTTCATGTCGACAGTCAACTTTAACCATATGTTAGCTTACCATAGGTTACAATATGTTTCATCAAATGCATGATAAACTTTCTCTGGATGCAGCCTAGATTGCCTTCATTATTGAAAATGATATGTTTTACAAGGAGATTTCTATCTGAAGTTACCTCAATGGAAAGCATTATAGAAGACAAGCAAATAAACAGTTTCACCATTGCTTCACTAATTCCCACAAGGAAGTTACTGTCTCTTGCTAGCTATTAATTTGAAAATAACATTTCTTTGTAGCAGTGAAGATGTGCACTTCACATAATATGTGGGATTAAAATTTCTCAATGGTTTGGTAAAATGCTTCTAGATCAGAGGTTAAAAGATCTTAAATTGTGACAGTGGTATGTCATGTTAAATGATTTAAGCAGATTTTTTTTTTTTTTTTTTTTAAAAAAAAGGGTATTTTTGACCTTGTTTGAGACAAGCTATGATTTCCCTCTGTGGAAAAAACAACATGTTGGCAATGAGAACATTCAGACTTTCTGGAGATAGTCAAAAACCACCTGGATGCTTTCCTCTGCACCTAACTCTAGGGAAACTTCACTCCAGTTGCTTGTACTCTCCTTAAACACTGTGGTCAAATATGTCTTAACATGGTTACTTTTCATTGATTAGATTTTTGTAGGAGACCTTTGTCAACAATTCCAGTAAGTATTCCTTCTCCCTCATCTAGCGTTAAACACAGTTAATCACAAATTCCTTTTGATCCTTTTGTGTAGATGATTGTCATCTTCATAGTGACAGACAGGCCTTTTGCCATCAACATCTATTAGGACTGATTCCAAATCTCTGCTGCATTCAAAGCCCATAACAAAGTTATTTGGTGAGCTAGCTTCTTGTGGAAGTCTTTAGTGATTCAGTTTAATAACTTTGTCAGTTATTAACTGACAAATACTTTATGTATATGACTATATTATAGAAGGGCTATTTATATATAGTAATGTGTACAATCAGCAGTGTTATTTTGAAGTGTATATAGTTTTGTTTGAACCTTTCATACTACAAAAAATGTCAGAATTTGTGAAATATTCCAATGATTTTTCATTTCTCATGATCATTTGACTTCTGAACTCTGTAATTGGCTTATCAATGACATACAAATTATAGCTCAAATAGGAAACACCTCTAAGATTATCAAAGATGACAATTGTTTGATAAATAGATAAGCAAGTTTAATAACCTGCTTTGTTAAATACAAGCCAAAATTAATCTGTAGAGACATCCACATCTAGAAAGAGCAAGTCAATTACTCAATTTTTTTTAATTATAATCTGTTACCAAAGGAAGCCATTTCCTTGGCTGTCCATCTCCCAGCTGCACAGAAGTGTAGTGTTTGGTACAGTTAGTTCAATTAAACAGTTGATAAAAAGTGCCATTTTACATATTACTACCTTACTTTTTACTGCTTCTTCTCAAGCTATGGGTCTGCCAGGTTCCTTTGGGGTGTATTTTAGAAGCTTCATGCTCAAAATCAAGATCCCTCAATTTATAATTCAAGTAACCATCTTTTCCTAAGTTCATATAATTTGATAAACTCTAAGAGAGAACAGGAGCATTCTTAACTTAAGAGATAATCTTTCTCACTTTCCAGGTACTGGTTGCCAAACTGTGTTCCAAGGGTAATCCAGATCAAATCAGAAGCAACTTACATAGGCACTGGAAATTACACAGAAATTACTGTGTCATTAATCACGAAACGTATATTTGATGCTTTTTGCACTTATTTGTTCCAGACCTTTCAAGATATTCTCATAATGTGCAAACAGAATTGAATTTTTTTGGTTGTTTTTTATTTTTTTTACACATCCCCAAGAGTGTCTTCTAATCTTAGTTATCTGACACTTCCCTGGGTTAAAATGTTGTATGACATGCATATATTAAAGCCAGCCAATTAAGCACTGCTTCTGCTGAGTAGAATATCTCCTTTATCTCTACACACCATCAGCGTTCTAATCACTACAAGCAATGATCATTTCACATTTCTATGATACGTATAAAAATTATGCTATTCTTACTAAACCTCGCCACATACTTTATTTTTATATTGCATTCCAGACTATCACTCACTGTATAATGTCAGAAACATTAATATCATCAACATTGAGGAATGTGAGAGCAGCTCCCAGTTCCTCTAATAATACTTAGCAAATTTAAATGCCAGGGTTGGGAAAATGGCTTGCAAATTACAGATCATCATCAGAGATCTTGAAAGTGTTTTTTCAGTGGAACAGAGTCTTCATATTTCTTATTCAAATTGGTAGATAAAAAGAAAACAGTTTCCAAGACACCAAAGTAAAGCTAGAATGAAGAGATTTGTTATGATGTAGGAACAGTCTAGTCTTAAAAAACAAACAAACAAAAAAAAAACAACAGGAATAGGTTGATCAGGATTGCTAAGGGAAAGAATGATGCACAGCTGTTTTTGGGGTGGTGGTGTTTTTTTTTATTCTAAACATGTTTAATTTCTGGGGCAGCTTTTTGCATGGATGCATTCTGAATAGTAGATAACCCCGCTCAGAGCTTGAATCTTGCTCTTTTATAAACAGCTCTCTAGGGAGCACTAAGAGTCTGTCTTAGACGCTTGCCCAGTGTCCCCAGGAATTCAGAGCTCAGGCTCTGGAACTCAGGTTCTTAGTTACACTGGATATGTCCTTGGGCAACTCAAGGTGGTACATCAAGGAATATAGCAGAGTTCCAGAGCAAGATAAAGTGTCTGAGTAGACACAGGTTCAGATTCCTTCCATGCACTTTTCATTAACCGGTTCTAATTCTCTAACATTCCCCTATCCTGAAGGCTCTCTGATGTATTCTGGTATTTCACAGGTTTTGCTGTGTTTCTTTCCCCTGTCTGTAGTCCTCTTTGATATTATCATAAGCTTTCAAACTTTCTTATTCCAAGTTACTACTGAAAGGTGACTCTGATGAAAGGCCAGAAAAGGGAAAATCCTTCGCTCATGTTTTGAGATAAGCTATTTTATCAGTGGTTATTTCAAATCTAGATGTTACAATTAAGGAATCCTTGTTTAAAAATCTATGTCTTAGAAAAGAAAGTATTGAAAATAGGTTGACGGTGACCAGCATGGATTTGTTTGTGAGTAGAATCAATTCAAGCTTTGACGCAAGCTTATTGTAGTTTTTCCACATTTAAAAATAATTGTCTTTTCTTATCCTTCGTGAATGTGACAGAAATTCCACAGTCATTAATGTGAAATGACACACAATGGCAAAAATGCTCATGTTTTGTAAAGGTTTAGTGATAGGATTCTCAATAGCTCTGCTTTCCGTAGTGTTTTAGTGCTTAATTGTGGGAAGATTTATCCACAGTATATGTTGACTGGTACTATTTTTATAGAGAAGAATAATAGAATTATCTTCTAGCTTTGATCTCTCTACTCCCTTGATATTTTTCTGTTTCTATTTACAGGAGTAAAATCAAAAACAGTAAGGAGTTTGTGTCTGTTTGTTTGATTGTTTTACAATCCACCTTATTTATCTTGTTATCTATCTTGAACTTCTGGTCACCATTGTTTTACACTGTAATATACGGTTCGCATCAGCATAATAGGATATATCTGAACTGAGAGAAGAAATGTCATAAAATTACATATGAATGTATAAAGCCTGGGGAGAGAAGGAGAGCAGTGTCACATATGCTGAAATATTGCAAACACTGTGCAACAGACACGAGATGTACAGTGTATTATATGCAAGCCACTTTCAAAATAGTAGGTCTGTTTATTTGAGTAAAGTGAACAGGTTTAAGCCCACAGAAATTCCTTTACTGACATGTTCTTAGTTCTTTAACTTTATTTATTGGTATTTAAATGTATTATACAAGAACAAATCTTTTTATAGATACTGCAACAGATGGTCAAACACCATGCTTACCTACAATTATATCCCAAATCAGTACGGATGGTTATATCTTCAGAGACAATAAAGGAACAAATGTTCACAGGCAAATCTGAACTATTAAAGGCCCAACCTGCACTGCAGAAAAACAGTAAGCCAAATAAAGTCCAGAGCCTACACCTGGTGCTCCCGAAGGCAGGTCTGGTAGATGAAAAGAAGGGTTAGAGTTCCTCCCAGCTGAAACAATTCATTAGTTTGTGTAAATGAGTTTAAATTGCATCAGCTAAAATCATGTACATTATATATATACTTAAATCACAGCTTTCAAAAGCATTATTTTTAAGGCAGTGTTTTTGAAACCTTCAGAGTACAATGAAGCCTAAAATGATAAAGTACTAAGTGTTTTCATTTGGCTAGGAAAAATAATTTTAGATAAACCACAGCAATAATTTCTTTTGACTTTGGAAAGAAGCCAGCAAATCAATTATTTGCTCAGCTCTATTTGCGGCAGCAGAAAGTAGTCCCGACTTCAGTATGGCTGCAGAGGCAAATGCTGCTTTAAAGGTAGATACTTCTGCTCAAAGCTGTTTCATGGCCACCTTTCTCACAGATGCTCAGCACATTCAGACCTAGCCTGATTAGTGAGACACATACAGTCAAAACAGGACAAAGCATTTGCCTGTGGAGAAAACATAAAAGAAGGTGGCTACAGCAGTCACTTAGGTAATTTGTCTCAAGGTTATTGGTGGTTGGTTAGCTGATAAAAGGATGCTATTGTGTTTTCACCTCTCTGACGCAGATTGAATCAAATCACGCAGTTTGCATTTTGATATCTTGCAATATAGATGGGTAAAAGTATTCTGCAGTATATTTTCCTTTCAACATCAGTGATATGGCATTCATTGTTGCTCTAAAACAAATCAAACTCAATCTTGAAACCCTAATTCACATAGGTGAAGATTAGACTTGACCCATTGTTTTGACTTTTTAAGCATTCACTTTTGCATCTATTGTCTGTAAAGTTTTGCAGAGTGCTGTATTCATTTTAATCTCCCTGAAGTGTCTGGTTAAAATTAGTTTGTGTTTGTGTGTTTCTGTGCTGGGGGGAGTGGAAATCAAGAGAACCTTTTAAAACAAATAGAGAGATATATAACAAATACATAAGTTTTTAATATTTTTTTTCTTTTTCTGTATTCACTACAAATCCCTCAATATCATAGTTTATTTGATATTTGCTGTTTGTTGTTGATATTTGTTATAATATTTTATAGTACAAATCTACTGATTCATTAATTCAGAACTTCCTTGAAATTTATAATGTTTTTGACTAGTTTGCAAGTTTCTGAAGATTTTAAAATAGCATTAAAATTAACAATACTGCTTTGAAAAGGCCATAAAAGAACAAATATGTCCTTTGGGAAAGCTTCTTAGTATTGCGCTCTTCATTTGTCAATTATTCTAACTGCATCACTAACTGAATTGAAGGTGAGCCTCCCTTTCACTTTTTTCTATCTTTTTTTTATAAATGCTTTATTTGCTTAGATTACATTAGGCAACAGAAATGTGATCAAGGAGAGAACAGTGGATGTTGTATACCTTGACTTCACCAAGGCATTTCACACTGTCTCCCACAACATTGTTATGAAACTCAGAAAGTGTGGGATAGATGAATGGGTGGTGAGGTGGATCAAGAACTGGCGGACTGGCAAAGTTCAGAGGATTGTCGTCAGTGGCGCAGAATCTGGTTGGAGGCCTGTAACAGGAGGTGTTCCCCAGGGGTCGGTGCTGGGTCTGGTCTTGTCCAACATCTTCATCAGTGATGTGGATGAAGGCACAGAGTCCACCCTCAGCAAGTTTGCTGATAAGCTAGGAGGAGTGGCTGACACATCGGAAGGCTGTGCTACCATCAACAAGACCTGGACAGTCTGGAGAGCTGGGCAGTAAAAAAACGGATGAGATTTAAGAAGAGCAAGTGTAGAACCTTGCACCTGGGAAGGAATACCTGCATGCATCAATACAGGTTAAGGGATGACCTGCTGAAGAGCAGCTCTGTGAAGAAGAACCTGGGTGTTCTAGTGGACAACAGGTTGGCCATGAGCCAGCCATGTGCCCTTGTGGCCAAGAAAGGATGCATTAAAAAGAGTGTAGCTAGCAGGGCAAGGGAGATGATCCTCCCCTTCTACTCTGCCCTGGTGAGACCACATATATGGAGTACTGTGTCCAGTTCTGGGCTCCCCAGTTCAAAAAAGATAGGGATCTCCTAAAAGCAGTCCAGTGAAAGGTCACAAAGATTATTAAGTGCCCGGGGCATCTCCCATATGAAGAAAGGCTGAGTAACCTGGGTTTGTTCAGACTGGGGAAAAGAAGACTAAGGGGGAATCTGATTAATGATTATAAATATCTAAAGGGAGGTGGGAGGCAAATGGATGAGACCTGGCTCTTCTCGGTGGTGTGTAGTGATAGGACAAGGAGTAATGGCCTAAAACATGAATATAGGAAGTTCCATACTAACATGCGGAAGAACTTCTTTACAGTAAGGGTGATGGAACTCTGGAAAAGACTCTGGAAAAGTGGAGTCTCCTCCTATGGAGATGTCCAAGACTCGGCTGAATGCCTACCTGTGTACCTGCTTTAGCATAGATGTTGGACTTCATGATTTCTTGAGGTCCCTTCCAACTCCTGCAATTCTGTTAGAGGAGAAGGGAGATCTTTTTCTACTTTGTTTTGAGAGGAATAACCAAGATACTGGTACTGATGCCAGCCAGTATGGAGTACATTCATGTTTGTTAGTGCCATTAACATCAATTAATATCCTTGTATTCTTTTTAAGAGTGACCAAAGCACTGTTAATAACCAGAAAATATACCTCTGTCTGTACAACTATGCAGTGTTATGTGATATTTCCTACTCTTCAAGACAAATTCTTCAACTTTTGTTTACTTCTTTCATGTTGCACTGCTTTTGTTCCTGCATGCTGAGCTGAAACACAGTGATGAAAGATGACAAAAAGGCTTAAGGTATTTAATGCTTTTTTTTTGCCTCAGTAAGGCCAATTGTTCTCAGGGTATCCAGTCCCCTGAGCTGGAAGATGGTGTCAGAGAGTGAGATGAAATGGCTCTAATCCAGTGGGAAACTGTAAGTGATCTATTGCATCATTTAAACATTTTTTCAAATTTATGGAGTCAGATCGGATTCATCCGAAGATACTCCTGCAACAGGTTGTAGCAATGTGGGTATGTGGTCTCTTTTCTCATGTCACAAGTGATAGAACATGATGAAAGAGTCTCAGGTTGTGGCAGAGGAGTTTAAACTAGACATCAGGAAGAATTTCTTCACGGAGAGAGTGGTCAAGAACAGGAATTGCCCAGGGAAGTGGTGGAATCGCCATCCCTGGAGGTGTTTAGGAGACATGAGGACATGATGCTAAGGGACGTGGTTTAGTGATGGGACTTGATGAGTCGGGTTGATGGTTGAGCTTGATGATCTTGAAGGTCTTTTCCAATTGAAATGATTTTTCTTTTTTATTACCTCAAGGTGATAGCTGTATGTGTGTGTAAGAGACCTGATATAAGCATGCCAGTCATTCATGGTGGTGGGAGTAGAAACTCTACCTCTGCAGCATTTGATGTCTTTTATGATTCTGTGATTTTTTAAATGAAGATATGAGCCTGAATCATCTCTGCTCAAAGTTGTGCAAACCACTGGAAGACTTCAAATGAAAAATGCTCCTCAGTACTCCTCCACCAATATCGCTTTCACCAAAATCCAACTGAGAAGTGCAGCTGATAATGATGATCTCTTCGCTCCTGGATGGCTGGCATGCTTACATCAGGTCTCTACATATGCATAGAACTATCATATGGAGGTAATAAGAAGCAGAAATGGACGATTATTTTTATTCCTCGTGCAGTCTGTTAGATTTTTTCCCAATACTTTGTATTTGATGTGGCAGGAGAGGAGAGCACTGCTTTATTAATGGAATGACCTGTGGGATTCTGTAACAGAAGTTTTACAGAACAAAAACCAACAGTTAGTTAATTTGTGGCAGTGACTAAGTTATCCTTTGACTCTAATTCCTTAGTACTCTTCAGTGTTTTATAGTCAGATTGTGCCATGATAATACAATTTTGTATGTTTACTATAAAGTTTCTTAATACAGTATTTATGTTCCAGTCACTTGTCTGGGTTTCACATTCAAATCCCCAAATGGTTTGCTATAATTTCCAAACCTGTCAAGTAACTGGGGCTGATTTTTCATTTCCAAACATAAGGTAGATTGCTTTCCTGTTAGTTTAGCTAAGCCTGGAGGATTCTTGTCTAGCTGCATTTCACCCCCTTGCGTTTTCAGAGTTATTTGAATATGCAGTCAGAGAGAAACTTTTAACTTATGGCATTGAACTAAAAACACCACCACTGTACAAAAGAGAGTGTAATGCAATTCAGATTGCATCCCATTAGTAAACACAAGTTGTTCAAATTCCAGATTATTTTGTCATTCTCCCTCCTGTTTATAATCTCCCTTTATGTACTAGAGTGCTGCAATGAGGTCTCCCTGAAGCCTTCTCCAGGCTGAACGAGCCCAGATCCCTCAGCTTTTCTCCATAGGAGTGGTGCTCCAGCCCTCTGATATCTTCGTGGCCCTATGCTAGACACACTCCAACAGCTCTGCATCCTTCTTGTGCTGGTGGCCCCATGCCTGGACATGCTACTCCAGATGGGTTATCACTAGGGCAGAGCAGAGGGGAATAATGCAGCCCAAGATATGGCTGACCTCTGGGGCTGTAATTCAAATGGCATCATAACAGTCTACTGAGACAGAAGAATTTCTTTTTCTTTGGGCCATTATCTGCATAGCATTAGGATTATATAAAATCAGATTTTGGTGAACATTTGTCTTAAATTTTAGCTGCATTTGCTTTTCCACAGAAAGACAGTTTGCCTGTTTTCAGTATAATGCAAAAACTTTGTTTCCTGCATTTACAGACATACTTAATACACACTAAATGGAGTTTATGCTTCTACTCAGTTGACTTACCCGCTCCTCCTGTGTAAACTGTTACTTTGTCACGGAGTTCTCTCTAGAGCTCACTCCGAGACAGCGGGAACTAGCGGCACTGTACGGCACGGCGCGGCGCGGCG
>JANHGO010000821.1:0-37804 GCA_024606505.1 Aquila spilogaster
ATGGTTGGACTTGGTGATCTGGAAGGTCTTTTCCAACCTAAATGATTCTATGACTCTACAAAGTCTGAATAAATCTTTCTATTCTGTCTTGTGGTTGAACTCTGGAATGTGTTCCAGAAGAAGGCTCGTGAGCTGCCCAGATGGGTAAGTAAAAGGCCTCAGCACAAGAACAAAATGAATTTGTTTCATTTCAAAATAACATTTAAATTCAGGAAGATAACATCACTGTATTCTGCACCAAAAGAGATTTTACAAATAATGTATATGAGAGGATGAAAGTAATCAGAATCTTTTTAGCACTCACTCACCCACCACAACACTCAGCATCCTCCTGCCAGAAAGGCAATAAACACCCCATTCTGTGAGTGTCACAGAACCTCAACTTCTCAGTATAATTACAACTTGAAAGTTAATAGGCCCCTACTCCCTGCTTGATGGTGTTTTACCTGGTATCCACAGCCATCACTGGGCCTGGAAGTGCAAGCTGGGAGAATGAGTGGTTGAAGGCTGCTGCAGAGACAGTGCAGATCTCCTATAGGAAACAGCTGCACTACAGAAGATTGTGCAGTAATAGAGATGGAAGCACCTGGAGATGATGCCTGTCATACGCCCTGTGCTTCATGGTCACTGTGTTGTGGGGTGGGGGAATTTGGGATTAAACATGATCTGTACAGAACTAGTTCAACAATAATGCATTAAATTCTTCATACTTCTTGTGTTCAAACTCAATCATTAGACTGAGTGCACAGATAAATGTAAGTGCATTTCCCTCACAGCAGGCAAACAAAGCTAGAGTCTAGTATCTCCAAATATGAGAATTTACCAGGCTTTATTCTGTTGTGACAGGGCAAAGGGAAATGGTTTCAAACAAAAAACAGGAAAGACTTAGATTAGATATAAGGAATTTTTTTTTTTATGATAAGAGTAGTGATGCACTGGCACAGGTTGCCCAGAGAGGTGGTGGAGGCCCCATTCCTGGTGACACCCAAGGTCAGGCTGGACAGGGCTCTGAGTGATCCGGTCTAACTGTAGATGTCCCTGTTCCTTGACGGGCAGTTGGACTACACGACCTTTAAGAGTCCCTTCCAACTCAAACTATTCTATGATTCTATGTATGAGTCGGCTAATGTGGCATTAGGTGTGTCAAGCTCTTCATAAGCTCACCTCGTATCACACCTGATTGGATCATGCCACTTGGGGTCCCAAAGTTGTAAAGCAGGAGGAAAGTCACAATTGAGCTAAGAGCATGCAGCAGAATATGTCCCACACACTTTCAGCTACCCATACCTCCTGATGCCTCTGTGCACACAGACATTGTCAAGTACAAATCAACAACTGCCTGGATTTTCATGAGCGATAGACCAACTTACGATGTGGTGGTCCCTGAATACCCTGCTGATGGTCTTCACCGCAGGCATGGCCAGCATCCTCCCTGTGAGACAGGTCTCGATCTTTAAACCAGGCATTTCATCAATGCCTAATCCTCTTTGATCCATTCCCAAGCAAGGCTGGCTCAGAAGTTAATATCAGCACACTGGTACATTTAATTCCCACGTTTTCCCTCACCCAAGATACTGACAAGCATTTTATTTTCCAAAGACTTCCTCCTTCATGTTGTACAGAGAGAAATAAAAAGATGACTGAAATACTAAGAAATCACATGGTAAAGAGTCAAATTAATTATTAAAAAAAAAAAAAGTTGTATTTCCTTTGTGGTTGGATTTTCTCCAGCTGCACTATCAGAAGTGAGTTATCAAAGCCAACTATCATTAGTTTTTATTTCAGAGTGACTTCAGAAGGCCACTACAATGTCGATCATTGCCTGACAGCCAACTCCTCTCCACAGCAAAATGACCACTAACCCAACTGGGCCCCCCAGACCAAAGCAAAGCCCCAAGATGTTCCCTTTACGAGCTTTTTTAGGGAGGGAAAAAGAAAAAGCATGATGGGAGGGTGTCTCATTTTTAGTCTTATTCTTTCTCCAGACGTATTTAGTTGAAATGATTTCTTCTTCTTTTTTTTTTTTCTTTTATTTTACTTTATGAATAAGAAGGGCACAAGAGAGGTACTGCAGCACAGAGGCTGAGCCCTCAGAGGCACAGGCCTCATCATCACGTCTACCACCAGCGGGAAAAGAAAACTGATAGAGAAGGGCTGCAAAGTTACACACATCGAGTCATCATCCACAATAGCAGGGGGTTCTGGGAACAGACATCATGTCTGAGCTGCTCTTTGCTCTTGACAAACAGCTGGTTGAATTCCAGCCATGGCCACAGTGAACACACTTCTCTGTCTGCGCTGGGGGCTCTGGCTTTGCAGGGGGCTCTGTGGGGTAAATGCTGTTGGACACAGCCAAATGATTCCACAGGTGATGGTGGTGGAGCTACCTCTGCTTCTGCCCCTGGTCATGAGAAAGAACGGATGTGCTGGGCTTTCCCTCTGTTCCCCAGTATTGCTGCTTCAGTGGCAGACAGTGACTGTTGTCTTTCCAGAGCCTGATGCAGGTGTCAGTGTCTGCTGTGGGCTAGGCAAGCAGAATGGGGAACTCCTCAGGACCTGTGGTGAGAATGGTCCATTTCAGGGAAGCTTTCTGATGTCAGCGTGACGCTGAGGTTCTGGATAGCACTCAAGTCCACCTGAAAGGTGGAACTTTACAAATGTAATAGTCATTAGAAGTGAAGAATTACACTTGCTGGAAGCACTTCCAAAGCATATTCGAAGTACCAAATGGGAAAGCATTAAGTGTTCCCTTCCCTTGTCATGAGGTTCTGGATAAAGCCATCATAGGTAAAACACAAATGTACTGATGCAAGCAAAAGCTCTTGGCAGGCTGGCTTAAACATGCTTAGCAGCATCCTGCATCAACAGCACAGTGTTCAGCTCCTGACCTGCTAGAACTCATGTGGATGGCCCCTAATGCATCTGTCCCTTTCCTGGCCACATCCCAGCTCAGGAATGAGGTCCAGCCTTCAGTTGTCAGCAGGGCTGTGCTGCACTGTTGCTGTGGGACATTTACTCCCAAGGCATAGAACCTCCCAAGCCACAGCAAAGCTGAGTATTTAAATTCCCTCAACCAGTTTGTATTGAAAAACTGTGCTCGTCCATGTTTTAAGGATGGGACACAGCAGTGATGTGGTGATGGCCCACGTGGCACCTGCAGGTGAAGCCGGCTGCGAGCGGGATCCTTTCTGTTCATTTTTTGCAGTCACGAAGCAATCAAAAAGGAAGAGAAAAATGTAGAGCGCAGCCAGCGGCTCAACACATTTATTTATAAGGCAATTTCAAACAATGAGAAAATTAGTGTGAGTTACGCACATGCACTTTAAACAGCACCATGTTCAAATCAGAGAACTGTTCTCAGTTTGTTGCCACCACCCGTGTGTTTGTTTTCTTTGAGCTCAGACAAAGCAATAAGGTTTCCCTAGCCAAACGAAGCAGGAGTGGCCCCACGAGGGAGATACATCCGACAGAAGTGCAGCATGTGGGGATGTGCCGCTGCCAGGTGAAGGATGCTCAGTCCTATATCTGGCCGTGGCACAGCCCTTTCTTCTCAAGAAGATACAGCTAAAGCCACAGCCCTGCAGTGCGCATAGGCAGAGGGAGGGGCGGATGTAATTCTTGATGATCCATCGGGCCCACTGGTGAAACGATTGCTGCAGAACTCCTCAAATGGAAAGTAACAAAGCCATGTGCAGCACTGATTTTCAGGGCAGTGCCTTGGCCACGATTCCAGCCCAGCGCCCTGGCAGGCAACAGCGGCACGAGAACAGATGAGATAGCACTGTCTTCACACAGAGTGGATGAAGCACGAACACTGATACGGTCATGTCAAAGCTCACGGCTCAGCAGATTGCTTGATCAACAGCAACCGGACTGCTGGCAGCAGTCAGTCCTTTTCCCATACAGATACTGAAGGAAAAAGGCCATTGCCACATCTCCATCCTGGAGATGAAATGCGAAAGTGAATTACAATTTCTGTGCTAAACGCTTAATGAGCAAAGCTGATAATCAAAGGTTGGGGTGCAGCATTTCTGCTGCGTTTAAACAACACAGAAGTCACCTGCAAGCCACCATACAGATGCAAACAACAACTTCAAAGAGCAGTGGCAGCTTTTTGCTTTCCTCTCCCTGGCTAGCATCACTACGTGCCTGTGTATGCTTTGTAGTACTTTTTTCCATCTTGACAATTTAATTTCTGTTTGCTTTTTTAAGGGAGGGGAAGAAAAACCAAACACTTTGGCTTTAATGATATGCACCATGATGAACTTGAAAGTGGCTTACGGAAGCAGAGGCTGGCGTTCCTGTTTGCACCACTCAGTTGCTAGTGATTGATCTTGGGAGCCAGGCTTCATTTCCTAAGCAAAATAAGCTGCAGTTGGCAAAATCTGATTAAAGTGAGCTGAGTTTCATCTGATGTGGCTGTTGCCACTCACTTCAGCGTAACGTCTCACTTTAACTACAGAGGACCTGCCGAGGACAGAACAAAAAGTACGCATCAGCTTATAACGCACTCTTCTAGAAGTTTAAGTGTTACTAATAGGCCATCAGATTGCTGGGAAGCCAGCGTGCATTGATACGTCAGTGTGTAGAATAAACTATGTAGGACAAATTCCTATGCAGAATGTACTTCTATATAGCTGCTAAGGAGTTGGCTCCGTCATCCTCAAGTGGAGGCCTAATAACAGAAGCAAAGCTGCTAGCTGGACTGACATTTCTGTTAAAGCTAGGGCACAACACATGCTGCCACTGATTGTTGCACAAATATAACAAATACGTGGCTTTGTGACTTTGCCCCATAATCTTTGAGGGTCTTGGGTGGGTATCTCTTACAATGACAAAGCCTGAAAAGGCCTAAAATTGCTGGTACTCATCATTCTGCTCTCCGGGAAGGACTGGCACTGCTCTGTGCTGCTTTTCTTGAGTTCCTTTTCCTCTCATTTCTGAGGAAGGGGCAGCAGTGTGAGAGGGAAGAGTGGGCAAAATTACATTTGAAGAGGTGCAAATATAAAAGTGACAAGCTCAGCGACAGCACGTTTCGTTCCAACAGCTATTAGCAAAGCAGCTCCTCCACGAGATAACTAACGGCATGTGAAAAGGTCCCATGCACAGAAAACAGTCTGTCATGTTAAAATAAAGAGCTCTGGAGCTTTGAAGTGTGGTGTATCTTCAGAAATCACTTGCACTTGGAAGGAGAGAGTGGGAACCCCACAGCTCCCAATTCTTGTCAAAGCTGGAGCCCGGGGCCACAGCAAGGAGCATGGCAACCATCAGCACTTCTACAAATCTCCCCCAAAACCTTAATTTAAATCACTCTCGAACATTAAAGGCTAACATTAGCCTACAAGTCTTTGCAGCCATATTAATTTTTAAGGCAACGCACAGAGTTCTGTAATTGGCTCCTGTCTTACAGCACAGCACAGGGTTTATGGGTTAAGATGGTGGCAGGATGACGATGATGGTGATTACGAGTGGTATTCGGTATTGCTGGATGTGGGAGAGGTTTCTTCAAGAATCAGAAGCAACATTAGGGAAAATGAAGCTGCCCTTCAGGTTGCAGAGGATAGGAGGGAGGGGGAAGCCTAGCTGCAAAGCAGAGAAGGAGTTCTCAGACCTCCTTGCTAAGTACAGCCTGAAATCAATGTGACACACTTCCAGCAAGTGGAAACCAGGGAGAAAAAGCCAAACATACCACGAAACAACCCTTCTCCTATCGCAAAAATCAACCCTACCCAGCAGATGCAAGTGTCAGTGCTGTGCCTCCTGCTCCATGTAAGCATTATCCACCATGGTGGGTTTCATGGGACTTTGGCTCGCTTTAATTTTGTTTGTTTTGTTGAAATTCTGCCCCTTCCACAAGCCAGAAGCCAGACAACTCCTGCAAGGGACCTAATCTCTCATTCTTCAATTACTGTATTTACACGGGGATTTAGAAACGGCTTGGCAGAATGGGCTTGCTTCTCTCATCCAAGCATTTGCTCCAAAAGCACAGGTTTAAGCCCAAAGCTGCCAAGCTGCCATTAGAGCGGTGACACGTCCTCGGTCTGCAGCACGTCTCCTTTCAGCAGCCTGCAAGGAACAAGGGCTGTGCCGCCTGCCACGTGCACCAGGGATGGGAGAAGGACTGGAAAATCGGCAATGAATAGCACATTGACCATTAAATTGTCAATCAAGTTTAATGCATCGTAAAGAAGTAAAACTACATTGGCATATTTAAGACAAACACTTTTTTTTCTATGCACACTATCCACTGGACAGTCCCCTGTTCAAAATAACTACTTTTAACAGTCCAAGACACTTCTTCGGAGGTTCTTCACGTACTCAACCTTTCACCCTTTTCATTCTTTTTTTTAATTCGTCTGAGAAGGAAAAAAAAGACCATTAAACCTGAAAACATTTACATTGCAAGCCACATTAGAATGCATAATAGGCATACAATAACCAATGTATAACAATTGTGTTTTACTTAGTTCACTTTGTTCATCAATAAAAGAATATAAAAATCTTGTTCAACCGAGTGTTTGTGTATTAAAATAGATCTGTATAGTACTGCACAGTTTCTCCCGGAGTTGTGAAAATGGTTGAAGGGACCATGTGCTGCCTGGTGATGGGCGATGGAAAAAGCCAGTCCCTCGCGTGTGGGTTTTTTGTTTGTTTGTTTGTTTGTTTTTCTAAAAATAAAAAAGATATTCGGCACCGTGTGATATGCTGATGTGAGAGACTAGCCTTGTGCCGTGCTCTGGTGGCTCCTTGCTTTCCTCAAGTACCTGTTGCGCTAATGGATGAAGAACTCATAAGCAACAGAGGCGATGGCAGCTGGTGGTGGGGGTGATGCTGAGACAACCGGGTGCCCGTCTCACTCCCCGTCCAGCACGAGGCTGGGGAAGACGGGTGGACCCGCGGGGTCAGGAAGACTACAGGTGAAACAGCGGGCGTGCGAGGGCTTGCTCAGGCCAATGCCACGCACTTCCCAGTGTGCTATGAGCCAACAGAACCTTAAATAGGAGTCAAGTTACCAAAAAAAGAGGAAAAAAAAACAACCAGCAAACTCTTACAATTTGCCACGGCCCGGCCCTCCCCCAAAGCTCTTGATGTTACTCAGTACGAGAAACAACCCCATGAGGCAGTTTTTTTTTTGCTTTTTTCTTTTTTTCCTGTACCATTTTGGCAGACAGTTCTGTAAGCAAATAAAAAAGGAAAATTATTAACAATTAAAAAAGAAACCGAACTCAAACCTATTTCTAACAATGAAAACGCAGTACAAAAATGTGAAGTTATCTTTTTTGGCATTTTCTCTGTACTGGTAAGAAACAAAAAGCAGAATATTTCTTTGCTTCTTTCATTAAAAATCAAAATCAAATCAAATCAAATCGTAACAAAAAAAAGAAAAACCCCAAAATAATCTCTTTAAAAAAATGAAACCCAATCTGCCAAAGATATCCACTACTATGGTTTATGCTAAATCTTGCACAAAAACTCCATGAGAAAAATACACCGATAGCAAAATAAGTAAAAAGGACCTGCAAAAAAGTAAGGAGTTTTACAGTCATACTTCTTTAAATACTTCGGAACGCATATACAGAAGCATCAGCATGAAAATACTTCAATATTTTACTAGAAATGCTAACTTCATACAGTTTCTTTATTTAAATATCTGCAACTCTCAACTTTAATAATACTGAAAAAAAAAAGGATCTTTTGTTTTGAAGGCTCTGTGAGTGTCCGTTCTGGTCAAAGCGGCCCCAGCTTCAGCTCGCCCGAGTCAATGGGGCCGACTTTGCTCCTCTGATAAAGAATCCATGTCAGGTCCTAAGTAGCTCAGTTTCCTTTGACGTCACCGGTTTCCCTCCCACAAACAGCTCTCAGCCCAACTACGTACCCACTAGCTCACTAACTCTTTGCATTTTAGTTTCCCCCCTCAAAGCAGAACTGCAAAAACGCCTGCTCCCCACTAAAAGGATATTCCACTTCCTTCCTATCAGCCATGCTCTTCCTGCTCATCCTGCCATAAGTACATTAAGGCCAACATAACAAAAAAATCTCATAAGCACTGAAGGTCTCGGCAAACAACGCTGCAGCGCGCTGCCCTCCCTGGGAAGCTGCCGCCACCGCGACTACAAGTGGGACCGATGGGCCTGCAAGTTCCAATGCGTACAAACCCCGAGACTGCTCCTTCCTTCTTCTGTGTATGTCCCCTCTCTCCTCGCGCCCGGGTGCAAAGTTTGTCCCCCTTTTGCAGCTGTCCCCCGGCGGCCCGGTCAGTTGTGGCCCTGCGAGTGCTGCAAGGCCTGGTGCATGGCGGCGGAGGCTGAGGAGGGCTTGATCCAGGGCATGGTGAGCAGGGACGAGGTGGTGGTGGTCGTCATGGTAACCTGAATCATCTGCTCGTTTTGTATCAGTCTAATGAGGGTTCGGAGACGTTCCAGCGATGACTGAGTCCCCTTCTGCTGGGCTAACAGGCTGCTTTTTAGCTCTAAGCATTTCTGTCAAACAAAGAGAGAGAAGGGAAGGCTGAGAATGCATTCAGGTTGGTGTCAAACATCTCTCAAAACATCCTTTTGTGTCTCGAGTGCACGTCCTTCTCAAATGAAGTATATTCTCTCATGAGGACAGCAAAAGCAAAACGAACAGGGAAATCACACGCACTGCAGCCTTAGTAGCAGCTGTCTGAGGTAACAGCCTTCACCCATGTCCACGTGCATTTGGAGAACATTTCTGACTGCACCCTGCAGCAGGCTTCCTGCATTCAGAGACATCATCAGCACAGCATTCACAGAATTAGTCACCGGGGTTAGAAGGGACCTCTGGAGATCACCAAGTCCAACCCCCTGCTAAAGCAGGTTCCCTACAGTAGGTTACACAGGAAAGCGTCCAGACGGATTTCAAATATCTTCAAAGAAGGAAACCCCACAACCTCTCAGGGCAGCCTGTTCCAGTGCTCTATCACCCTCAAAGTAAAGAAGCTTTCCTTCCTGTTCATATGGAACTTCCTGTGTTCCAGTTTGTGCCCACTATCCTTTGTTCTGTCATTGGGCACCACCAAAAAAAGTCTGGCCTCATCCATTTGGCCCCTGCCCATTAGATATTTTTATGTATTGATAAGAACTTCTCTCACTCTTCTCAAGGCTGAACAGTCCCAAGGCTCTCAGTCTTTTCTCATTAGGGACAGAAGGGGCTCCAGACCCCACACCGTCTATGTGGCCCTCCTCTGAGTAATCTCTGTCCTTCTCAAACAGAGGAGCCCAGAACAAGATACAGTATTCCAGATGTGGCCTCACCAGGGCAGAATAAAGGGGGAGGAGAACCTCCCCAAACCTGCTGGCTACACTCTTTTTAATGCATCCCAGGATACCATTGGCCTTCATGGCCAGAAGGGCACACTGCTGGCACATGCTCAACCTGTTGTCCACCAGGACCCCTAGATCCTTCTCTGCAGAGTTCCTTTCCAGCAGGTCATCCCCTAACCTGTACTGATACACGTGGTTATTGCACCCCAGGCGTAGGACTCTACGCTTGCCCTTGTTGAACCTCATCAGGTTTCTCTCTGCTCAATTCTCCAGCCTGTCCAGGTCTCATTGAATGGCAGCACAGCCTTCTGGCATGTCAGCCACTCATCCCAGCTTCAAATGATCAGCAAACTTGCTGAGGGTGCTCTCTATTCCTTCATGCAGGAGATGAAGATGAAGATCTAACTGAAGTTGTTAAATGAGACCGGCGTCAGTACTGACCCCTGGGGAACACCACTAGCTGAGTTACTGGAAGTTCTGGGGTCTCTAAGTCTTAGACAAGGGCACTGATAATGGAACAAACGTCACCATCATGCATCCTGTACCTGCTACAGATATTAGGGAGCCAGTACTGTGAAGCTGTTCTCTTCAAACATTATGTCAATATTTGCTTGGCAGAAAACTTAATCTAAGACGCTACTGTTGAACCACAACAGTCACAAGAAAATCTTTTACCTGCAGGGTGACCAAACTGTACCCCATCATCACTTGAAATATTTCACGCAAACCTACATGAAAATGAGAGCAAGAGCTAAACAAAAGAATTTCAAATCTCCCTCTTCTCCAAGAGAGAGTAAGGAAGAATCAGTAAACCTCTCTCCTCTCTCCAGCTCTGTACTGCAGCACCTGCTACCTTGTCCACTGCACATCACCTGGCCTGTAAGGGACTAAGTGATTGACCAAACACCTGATCCTGTCTGCTAGATTAAAGGGGATAGTGGCCTCTAACACATGACACTTCCTGGTTTCCTTCTCCCATTGATCTCAGAGATCTGACAGAACCAGTGACTCATCTGCAGACTGCTCCTCCTTGGCTACCTGGGGTGTGGGAGCCTACAGCTCTGCAGAAGTGAGAAATGCTCACTTGAAAGTCAAGTTGTTCAAAAAGACACTGTGTACAGTTGCTCAGTGATTGGGTTAGACAAGTGAAATCTCAGGTGAAAGATACACCACATTCTGCTTTGAGCAATTAATACCATTTCACCCAGGATATGTTTACAACTTCCCTCTGTAATGTAAATCTCTGTCAAGGAAAACGTCAGGAATGAAATTACTCTGCACTGGAACACCTTTAATTGCTTTTCTTCTTTCAAGTGGACATATCTCCAGTAAATACAATCATCAGCCAATTTTACTATTTAAAAAGAGTCTTCTCCATTGAAAGAACCCAATTCTGCTTAAGTAGAAATCTTTTGACTTTGACAATACAGACATAAACCCAATAACTGAATCCATCCCCAAATGCCTTTCTTTGTATGAACACCTCATGCCATTGCACTCTCCTAACCACTGAAGATATTTCATATCCCAGTCACTTCTTCATACATATGTTTGTTTCCATTAGCACTGATGGTGGCTATGTCCACTTAGAGGAAATATTCCCCGCTGTGATGTCTTTTAATAAGTTATTGCTTTTCCTTCCATTCTATTTTAAATGTGATAAATATTTTAGCATGCTTCCTCTGGATAACTGCAGTGGTAAAACAAGTAGTGACCAGTCACTCCTGCAGCTGCCACTTTGATTCTTCCAGGGTAAAGAAGTTTCAAATATTTATTGAGCCTGCCACACAAACTAACAGCTACCCCTTAAGAGTGGACGTGAGGTGAGCTAGCACCAAATAAGCTCCTTCATCCATGGAGGACGGGGATTAGGCCTGTCATTACTGCCAGACACTGGTCCTCATAGCACAGCACATATGGGAGACATCTCCAGCCAACACTAAGTTTGAAATAAAATCACAGAGAAAATGGTCGTGAATCCATTTTCACTCACAGAGAGGTTGTTACACCATTCAACCTCAAAGACAAATAAGGATTGCTACTTCTACCTGATCTCGGGAGTTTTGGAGCTGATGGACAAGCGGCTACCACTGGAGCACACACTGCTCTTTTCATCTGGAGGATGGAATTGTTTTAATGTCATTGGACAGATCAGAGCTGTGTGCGGCACCACAAGGAAGACAGGTACACCTATTTTGTGTTTTTATGTCTACTACAGGAATTCAGTCAATGGTGATTTCTCCTCCTCAGGCTGCCCAAGAAGCTTGCTTTTGTGCATAAAGGAAGTCCATGTTTTTCCTCAGACAGAAGAACAAACACACTTGAACTTTTGTAGCTTGGGTGCATAAATAATCTAGATGCAAAATATCAGTTTTTCAAGCATGAAGTCTTTATAAACATCTCTGCAGGAGACTGAGTCCCCAGTCAGGAGTCCTACCTTCACCGCATTGTTGAGAAGTCGATCTTTTTCTTCTAACTGTCTATGCTCACTCTTCAGCTCACTGCTTCTCTTTAATAACTTTCGTTTCTCTTCTTCTTTGACTGGAACAATAGCATTAAGGATGTATTAGTTAAGAAAAGGTGATATAGCAAAACTGTGAGCTTGACGATACCAAGCAAGTATTTTGAAAGGTGAGTTTCTGATATCAGTAGCCTTTTGTCTGCAGGTACAGGTGAATAAACCTGGAGTTTCTATTTGCATGGATGTGTTTGTGTCAAGGGCTAGCACACAGGACAATCCAAAAGCTACAGTGTTCTTTTGAGACAAACTAGAATTAACGCTTGCACCACATATGGCCCTGAAGTCTCCAAGATAAAGGTGAATGATATTTAGGAACAGGTCAGCCACCTGAAATGGTTCAGGTTCAGTGACTCTGGGTGAAAAGCACAGACCATAACAGTGCCAGACTTCTGCAAAGCTCATCCCAAATACACCGTAATGCCCTAAACAGCCCGTTGTAAGAGTGCAACAGGGAACAAAATGAGTAATCGTCAATGTACAATCATACATCATTTCACACAAATGACTTTGATACCAAATAACACCAAAATAATTAGAGACTGTTATTACTACAATATCTGACATATTAATCTTGCAGTGTGCTGCAGACCCAATTGTATGTCCCTCCCTAGCCTGGTTGTGTCTTTCTATCTCCTAGCCTGATTGATCATGCCTCAATATCCCATTTTCAGCCCTTTTATCAGGAAGGCACCACTTTCATGACAGCCTGGGTGAAATTTCACTGAATGAAATTCCTCAGAGATTGATCTCAGATTCCTCAAAGAGAGAAGACAGAGAAGGAGCAGAGAGAGAGCAGGCAAGAGAAAGCCACCAGCTGTTCCCAGCCACAGCTCCTTATGGTGCTTCGGTAACTGGCTGCATATCAACACTGCTTTAATATCAGTGCCATGAAAGATTCAAATGGTATCGACCATCATGAGCAGAGAATCCCTTCTCAAAAGCCATGTCAATCCCTACCTGTTTTGTGAGTGACATAGGAGTGAACAATAGCCAGAGTTCCAGTCCATGGCACATTGTCGTCTTTCTTTAACACCTACAAGCCCAGGAAACAACAAAAAGTTAGGACTTTACAGAGGCACACATTAATATTTTTCTTCCTTCAGCCTCACATGTCTGCAGGACCAGCTCTAGAGTTCCTGTCTCAGAATGCACGAGATGAAAAGAAATGAGACAGTAACTTGAGTAGCAAACTCCATTGGGGCTTACTCCTTTTCACATCCCTAAACTGATCAACCAGTACTGAAGAGGGTAACAAAGCCTCTGCTTCTTTTTGCCATGACCAGAAAACATTTCTCAGCCCCATATCAGCAGACCTCCATGCTGTCAGGAGTACTGTGGGAGAGCTTGGGGGCTCACATTAAAACACGACTGTGCAGATCTAATGCAGGACTGCTCTGTTCTCTACAGCTTCATGCTAGAATTTCCCCTTGATATTTTCAATGGAGAGTAACAGTAATCTCAGTGCAAAACGCAAAGAGATCTAAGGCACAAAATCTAAGCCCCCACTCTACAATTTAGTGACACCGTACTGTTTTAGTAATTATTTTACTCTTCCTGCAATGAGCAACTAGATAAATCAGCATTTCCGATCATAGCTATGATCAATAACTATCATATAATAAACATGATTTAAAGAAATATCCTTATGTCCTTATAGCTTGCAGATCTACTAGTGAAGCTTCTGCTTCTGGCACTGTCTCCCTCACCCATAATGTTTACACTATTTCTTTTGCAACATATGTGCTGGTGGCTTCCTGGTGAAAAAAAGAGAAACAAAGAAAATGAAGAAACATTTTAAATCTTTTTCCAGGACAAATCTCAGCAGATGTGACTATGGTGAATCTAGGCACTCGTATGTTTTAAGTCTGGTACAATGAAAATACCAGAAATAAATGCTGCAAACTGTACTAAAACTCTCTCAGTATTACTCTGACTAATGTGGTCCCCAAAACTGTGATGTACGTTAGTTTAGTGGTACACAAATTCGATGTTTCTCCTATTTTCTCTTCTTGGTGTGCTACGCCCCATGCAGCTTACCTTCTGTTGGCACTTTGGACAGACCCAGACCCCCTTCGGGGCTGTTTTGAGGGGTGGGTCCAAGCAGTTGAGGTGATATGCCCTGGGACATGTGCCACAGGGCTGCAAGTTAATGCCACGCTTGCAAGCAGTGCAGTATTCATCGTGGTGGATCTCATTCTGCAAGAGAAAAGAAAGGATGGCTTGGATCAAGTCAACCCACCAGGTGCTTCTCCCTGGGCAGCACTCACAGCCACTACTACAGCAGCCAGTTTCATTCAAAGACATATCTACTCGTCAGAAGCACCCTGGTCACTGTAGAAGATAAGAGAAATAATAGTGTACGAAAGCAACAAATACAAACAAAAGAGCCAGAAGTAAGTTTCATACATTATAACAGGTAGAAAAATAAGAATCAAATTATCAAACAGAGCAGAGAATCAACTAATACAGCCAGCTTGTAGTGTAGGAATTATTTCAGTTGCTCTTGATAATGTGTATCTGACTCATATATCACCATGTGTAGGTCTATTTTGAAGCATGGGTCAAAGTGTGGATCACTTGTCCTTCAAGTCCAAAGCAGAAGGAAGCTAGCAAGCAAAAGTTTCTGGGGAAAAAGCACAGTTCCATGTTTTAAGCACACTGCCTTGAAGAGCAGCTAGGAAAATAGTATGCTTGAGAACAGCCTTTTCCTATGTACCCTTCTTTTGTGAACTCCTCTAGAGAGCACCTCCAGCCCTCTAGTCTCCCTGTTGTCGATTGTTTTCTGTTCAGAATCTGACAACCTTTCTCCAACAAGACCGATTAACACTTTGTCTGAAGCAATATATAACATGAACTAAGACTCATCAACAAAGTTACAGTGTCGTGTAGTAAATTGCTATGCTAATGTGGTGGCAACGTTAATTACTCTTTGTATAATTAAGTGCATTTTAATAAAGGAGAGGCTGATTTTGAAACTCTCGTGGCTTGTGAATCATTATATAGAAAAATCTAATTTTTCCTAGTACCTTTCCAGAAGGAAGAATAATAACGTTGAACCTTTGTTAATTCCAAAAGCATACTTCTTTCATTTTGAGGGATATTATTTATAATGTTTCATGATAATTCTATTCAGACTTACATCCCCAATTCTAAATCAGTCCTGTCAAGAAAACAGCTTTCCAAAATACTACTGTTTTAAAATTACCTACTCAAAAATTGTAAACTCAACATTAAGAGATTTAATCTATACAACACATAATGCTCACTCGTTTTTCTTAAAATGGTCATTAAAAGCACAAATCTGGACTAGAAATTTCTCAAGGGGATTCTACAAAGGGATTAAACTCCAGCCTTGCTCATGTGAGCCCACAAGATCCTGCCTCTGAAATTCTAACTCAGAGGCTCAAGTGGGGAATTTAGTCGAGTGGGGAATGTTTCACAAAAATGGTATGAAAGGCAAGGAGAATACCGCAGTCCTGTACCTTGATGGAGACTACAGTAATCAGAAGAAAGCACTGAAGTACACAGTGATGAAGAAAGACACTTGTAATACACAAATTTTGCTACACCTACCTTCCAGAATGGATCCTCATTTGCTAGCATATGGAAAAAGGGCAGAGAAAAGATTAGTGGGAAATACATCTCTGAAATGAAAGCAAGTTCTCAGCTAAGGGAAGGAAAGGATTTTAGTCAAGCTGAGACAGAGGAGATCGGGGCATTGTCAAAATTCAGCACCAGTAAGTATTGTTTCAAATTGAGATTTTCAAATTTACATCACAGGAATCCTGTGCCCAGAGGTCTGATACTAAAATGCCATGGTATGAAAAGCACAGAGTCTGTTTCAAATTTTGAGAAGGTTTCCCGTGGAACTATTCTCTGCACGTCACCAATCTGGAAGCCTTCCTTAAGGACCTCAGCTTGCTGGGTGATGAACTGCCTGGCCATGCACGAGCAAGGCACTTACGCAGTTGCTTAACCTGGAAAACAGAAGTGGTGCTACCGACTTACTGTTAAACCTGAATAAATGTTCTGCTGATTCATGGCCAAAACGCTTAGTCACTTGTGGGAGTGAGCTCTGTGTTATTATCAGCTCTTTATCATCACCCTACTCCCACCCAAATCCCTGTGATTTTCTGACCTTTGGATGAACTGTATTCACAGCCTGATAGGAAAAAGAACCACCAGAGCTTACTGGAAAACAGGCCAAGCCTTTCATAAAAATATTCGTGAAATTCATCATGCTTTAGTCCAAAAATAAAATCTGAGAAGATTTTAATAGCTTAATGGAAAGTGCATTGGCTTGTGATGTTTGCTGCTGACTCATAAGAGAACTGATGCGGTGTTTCAGTGGCAAGCAGCTGATGACCTTTCTTTGGATAGATGTGGTGATAGCCAAACTGGTTTTCATGTCTTTAGTTCTTTCAGCTCCCTCTCTGATCACAGCTGGAAACACTGCTGCCACAGTGTGCATTCACATGTACTGAGCAGCCTGGAAGCTGTACACGTACAGGTGAAGACACATACACACTGCGCTCACACATATGTAAAAACAGGAACATAAGAACAAAGGAACAGCTTCACCGAAGTTAAACCAAAGGCTGCAGAGACCAAGGTACTTTGCTAACAGCATCCCATGCTGCTGCTGCCCAGGCTTAGAGTGCAAGAACTGGGCATGCACAGCATAAACTGCTTTTCTCCAGTGGTACCCTCCCAGAGACTAACAGCAGTTTACGGCTTTCCCTTATCTGGAGTTTGCATCTTCACCTTTATATTCAACAGCCTTAGAAGGATTCTTCTTCCATAAATTTGTCAGCTTTTTCCAACAACTGTAGCATCCTTTGGCAATGAGTTCCATAAAATCTGCAGATGTCACTTCATATACGCAAAAACACACACAGAGTTCCTTTGTTATATGACACCATGATTACTCAGGGGACATAAATGTTATTCAGACAAACAAGGGCTTGGTAATTGAAGAGTCTCTTCTACAAATGATGTATGTCAGGGGATGCGACCTCATTTCAGGTAAGACATTTTCAGATAAATGAATCTTGATTAATTGACATTTTGCTGAAAATTTACAAGAATTGTTCTCTTCTGCATTTCTGGAAATGACAGTCGTTTCCTGTACTTCATAGGGATTTTTTTCATTTGTTTATTTCTCTTTTCAATTCAGTTTTGATGTAAAGTTTTAGACATTTTAAAATATGTCCAATTAAACTGAAGATGAATTTTTTAAAGGAGTGTTTTATAGCAGACAGAGTAGTCAGCTACCCACTATGGGCAGACATCTACACCTCTGTTATTCTAAGCTGTCTGGGACAGTGACAGCCTTCAGTTCAGAGCTTACACCTCATCTGGCACAATGGCACCCAGTGCTAACACTGCCATTTTCTCCAGATGTGTGTTTGCAAGTGAAAAGCAAGTGCCAGGATAAGACAAATAACAATTTTGATTTTACAGATAAAACTGAGCCAGGGATAACATTCTTTCAACTTGGGCTCACATGAGCGTGGCTCCTGCTAAGAGGTATGTCATCGTGGCTGCCTGCTGTGTAATAACCTCTCTCGTCCTCTGAGACCCCAGGCACTAGAGGCATATGGTAAGTAGGCCAATTGTCTGCATCTAGCACATTACATTTTGAAGATAGAGAAGCACTGCAGCATTTCAGTTGGTGATCCCATGGTGCAGGAATTCAAGGCAGGGCCAGAAAGGTGGCTCCAAATATGACACTTGACAGGTATACCAAGAAAACCCTGAAAGGATGTCTTAACTGAAGTCTTAATTGAAATTACTACTGTAAATGCTCCAAAATCTGAAATCATAATTGGATCAGAAAAAGAACCTGCCGTCCCTTACCTCTAATGCACACAGTAAAATCTAAGTCATGAAGGCAACACAATGGCAAGGACATGCTAAAATTCCTCTACTGGCTTTCTCTCCTCTTTTGAAATGCAGCTCAAGCTTCTTGCTTTGTCTTTTAAAATCCTAAATGGGCATTATCTGAAGAATTAAACTGTACTGAGTGTTCTCTTTGTTTCATCTCCCGCTTCTCAATACTTTGCCTTCTCTACGTGTTGCACGTTTCTCCAGGAATGAGCTAATCATCATCTCAAATGGCTCCTCTCAGTTGTTCATTCTCAAGGATTTTACCATGAAACTTTCAGCATCTGAAGTTCTCTTAAGTACAAGATTGGTAGGCATCTTCAAGGCCATCAAATCTAGTTTTATTGCTCCAGCTCTTGGAGTGAGAAAAACTGTCGGTTTTGGCCACTGTTTTTAAGGCAAATGGTAAGGTAAATTTCCAGCCTTTGAAAGTAGATAGCAGTTTCTTAAAGCTGACAAAAAGGAAATGAAAAGTCCAGAATAGCAATTACATTTAGATCCAATTTTCAATACATGTTTTTAAGTATTTGGGGCTGGCAGTGCTATCTTCTTGAATCAGTCCTCTCACTGCAGCATTAGAGACCAAATTTACCATTGATTGCAGAGACTTTGGATCTGTTTCTACACAGTTTTGACCTACAGCTTTATCCTTTAATTGTGCAGGAAAATCATCTATATTCACACTGAAAAGTGCAGGGTTCTTACACAAAGTAATGGCCTATGGTATCCTAGAAGTAACTCATATGAAATCCTACTAATAAATACTTAACACGTCATTAGAATAGTAGTATATTCACTCAAAAATATGCTTACCTCTTGTTGAAAGGAACAAGGGGTTATTCAAAAAATTTGATGCAAGACGTTTCCGCTGGATGGGAAAAGAAACCATAGTATCATAGCATTATTGAAAAGTGCTCTAGTTGTCTCTTACTGTTACAAACAGATAATTTCTATGAGCTCTCTCATCCAAAAGCCAGTTCAGTGTTTTAGATTATTCATTGCTAACCCCTGACATAGCTATATAAACGGTTGCATTATTTACCTCTCTAACAGTTTCTTCATAGAACAGTTTTATGTACATTACATTTTATTAACAAGAGAAATGCAAATTGCAAATGTTATTGATTGCTTTTCATGTTATGTTGCAGAGGCTCAAGGCAACAGCAACAGTAACTCCAAACCTAGTAAATAAACAATGTCTATAAAGGAAAAACTGCATAATAAATCGTTGCTGTGAGGTGACATCTTTATTTGCATGTGGTGAAATGGTGATGGACTTCCCACCTGCAGAAACACATCACTACCTTCTGTGACACTTGCCCACAGTTAGCTGGAATATGTTTTGTTTGCAAGCAATGCATTAGTGCCCAAGTAAAATATTTCTCTTTCAGAAGTTAATATGTATGACCTTTAGGAGTGGGTAGTCGTTTCAAACTACTGAGGTCACCAAAGAACTTCAAATTTGTAAACACAGTCCACTGGAAACATGACAGAGATGTTAACTGAGACGTAATACAGTCCATCACCAACTTATCAGATTGTAAAAGCTGTTGGTCAATAGCTTCCTGGGCTTCATTAATAGTCTTCATAACCCCTAATTGTTCCTCTACACCATCCTTGTACAGCAGGACTGTGAACAGTACCATTAGATGTTGTTATACTCTGCTTGAAGGATAATTAGAATGTTTTTGCTAATAAATGATTTATTCTGTGATGAGTAAACTGTTCTTTTACACACAGGTGCCTGGCAGCCTGGTAATGAATTCTAAATTGATGTTTCTTTCTTCAAAAAATATCCAGCCTGAAAATTAACCCTTTCCTGTGCAAAAACAAAAACAAAAAACAAAGCCAAAAAAGGCACCCAACCCAACCCAACCAACCAAACCAAACTGCAACCACCAAAAAAACAAAGCAAAACGAAACCAAACCAAACCCTACAAACCAAACCAGTCAATCAACCAAAAAAAAAAAGAAACCCGGATGTTGACAGTAAGAAAACAATGTGGTATCTCAAAAACATTTTTAGAAAAAAAAAAACGCCTCAAAAATGATATGCACGGCATTCAGCTGAAGACGTAAGACTGTGATCACATTTTTGTAATCAAGGAAGTCAACATCACCCCTACAGAGGCTGAGCCCCTGCCGTTTAGAGGGGCGCTGGCAAATAGAAAGTCTAATTTATAAGCAATTCCAATTTAAACAATCATGAATTAAAGATCATTCTGTAGACTAACCGTAAATTAAACTGCACCAAAATGCCTGAAATGCCACAAAATATCTCAACTCACTGATTAGTAAATCAATCTGAGCAGCTAATTGATCAGAGAAAAACCATCTGCCTCCATTTTACTTGAACAGCATTCCCCATGGTCAGTATTTAATGACAACTCCTAATGAGGACACAGCTGATCAGCCACAGGACTCTATCACAGACATTTTTTTTCTCCATGCTATCCCTCACTTCAGGATATGCTTTTGAGAATAGATACAATGAGAAGTATGAACTAAGGGTGTAGCAGGCCTCCTCCATCACCCCTTCTAGACAACTGAGTTTCTCTTGAACACTGATCAGATTACAACCACAAAACTGCTGTTTCTTAATAAGCTTGTTGGGACAAAAAGGTTTTAGAGAAGACACTGCAAATGTAGTTCTAGCAAGCATACAGTTTCTACTGTGTTAAACACTGGATGTATGAACATCAGTATTTGCTATGAAGAGGTGGCTGGAGAAAAACTGAGGAGTTCTGAATAATTCAAGTTCCCAGAGATGTTCTGGAGAATAAAAATCTCCACTGTTTTCAAAAAAGAACAGTCAACTCACTAAGCAGCTTGACTACACTGATGGGATTCTTCTCATTCCTATCTGTCTGCTATCTGCCAACAAACACAGAAATCTGAAATTTTGGCTTGTCAAAAATTTCACATCGCTGATACATACAGAAAAATCACTTTCTTTAGGCTTAAAGAACTTAGAACACAAAGGGATCTTAATTAAATGGAGAGCTGGCTGCGAATCAGTTTTGTTTCTGTAGGAAGTTCAATTAGTAACTCCAAATGTGGTGAAATGTTAAAGGTGGAATTTTAATATGCTGAATAAATCTGTATTTTTCAGTTCAAAAACAAAATGCAGGTTTGAAAACAATGCAACACTTCTGTTCTTCAGGTCTGATCTAAAAGGACCATCTGAATAGGTAAAGGAGTAATGAGATCCCACATAAAATTAGTCCTTCTGCCCTTCATTAAGACTAATATGAGTTCTAGTCTGAAGCAAGTGAAGGTATGGGGAGAAAATCTGTTGCTTAGCTTCTGAGATGAAAACCTGTTTTTTTTTTCCACATCAATATCTCTTTACAAGTGAATGCGTGGTTCTGCATTCATATCTACTTTTGTAATAAGAAGCACTTAAACATTTTATTGACATGAAGTAGCACTGTGGCAAAAAAAAGAAAAAGGGAATGATCAAGTACCTCTGTTTCCAAGAGTCCACTGTAGGCTGGATTTGCTGTGCTTCTTCTCTTCCTTTCCTGACGTTTGCTCTGGATTTCTGTAGCCATAGAAAGAAGCATAACTATGTATTCCTCATTCATCAGGGAAAAATGCAGATCTAACTTGCTAAGTAAGATGTTTTTACCCTCAATCCCTTGAGCTTTACGTTCAGTTTCAGTTTCTAAAGTGTTAATTGGGTTGCAGCAGCACCAATATTTGCTGCAGTTCAAGGTTTGATGTTAGTAAGTTTTTCCTTGTAAGATTCAGAACATGTCATTTTTTTATTTTCCCCTCCTTCACAGTGGACTTGTGCTGCCCTACAAGATTTTTATGATGATCCCCTCATTTAGCAATCATCAGCAGAGAGCTTTCAAAATGCTATCAATGTCTGCTATTAACAAAACAGAGCATATAAAGCAGTTAAGCCTTGAAAGTCATATCAGATGAGAGAACAGAGATCCTTTTAAGTTTTGTTGACATTACTTTTCCCCCATGGAGGCTAGAAAAAGCACAGTCAGAATAGGATGGCTAGACACAGCTCTAACTAGGGCACTATGACTTATTCATCCAAAATACACAGCTTCACGATCCTGAGCATGCAAAATATTGCTGTGAGCCATACACGGCACTGCGCCACTGGAAACAGCAGCACATAGATGGTCTCACTGAACTGCAGTCCTGCTTCAAAAAGGAGGAAATACTGAACTCTCTCCTACTGAAAGGCAACACCTACTGAAGATGGCACGTACTCAGGACTGCACTTAGCTAAAAGTAGTCACGTGTGTGCTTCTGGAAACATGCACAGAAAGGGAGAGTGAATTCCTGGCTCACTGAAATCTGAAAGCTTACTGCTGCTTTTATCTGAGCTAGAATTTCATTTCTGTCACATGGAATTTCTTCTTCCAGCTCTTTACATCAGTTTAGAACAACAAGATCATAAGCGTGTATTTTAAATCCTACTTTTTGTTTCAGTAATAAAGTAAGAGCAGATATCCACTCCATGACATGAAAAGCCAACTGTACCCTAGGATGCATCAAAAGAAGTCTGGCCAACATGTTGAGGGAGATGATTCTGTCCCTCTGCTCTGTGCTGGTGAGGCCTCACCTGGAGTACTGCATCCAGATGTTGAGCCCTCAGTACAGGAGAGATGTGGACCTGTTAGAGAGTGTCCAGAGGAGGGCCACAAAAATGATCCAAGGAATGGAACACATCCCCCACAAAGACAGGCTGAGAGCTGGGGCTGTTCAGCCTGGAGAAGAGAAGGCGCCAGGGAGACCTCAGAGTGGCCTTTCAGTATTTAAAGGGGAGCTGCAGGAGAGAAGGGGACTGATTCTTCAGCAGGGTCCACTGAAAAAAGACAAGGGAAAATGGTTTCAAACTAAAAAAGGGGAGATTTATATTGGATATAAAGAAGAAGTATTTTACAATAAGAGTGGTGAGGCATAGGAACACGTTTCCCAGAGAGGTGGTGTATGCCCCATTCTTGGAGACATGGAAGGTCATGCTGGACGGGGCTCTGAGCAATCTGACGTAGTTGCAGACATCCCTGTTCACTGCATGGGAGTTGGAGTAGATGACCTTTAAAGGTCCCTTCCAACTCAAAAGATTCTATGATTCTATGAAGTGTGTGCAGCTAGACTGAGGTTCCATTTCAAAATGTTTACCAAGTGAATATCTTATAGCAAAGTTCATACTCTGCACTGAGATGACAGAGAGATCCTGTTAGGCTGAATACCTCTGTGGTCTTGACACTTCCATTGTGTCTTGCTTTGAGCACTTCTCCCAGAAGAGGAACTGGCGGAAACACTAACCCATTAGCCCATCAAAGCAGCAGGAGCACACCCTACAGAAACTGAGGACACTATCTGGTTCTGCAGGTCAGGTCTCTTCTGTCAATATCTGAGGTAAAGAGTCTGATCTCAGAATTTTCACAAAATTCAGAACATTGAGTTCTAGCTTTCATTTGCAACCCAACACTATGATACAGTCCAGCTTTCAGGATGTTTATGATACACAGGAATTGGATTCCTAACACACAGTTCTGGCTTCCAAGCACCCTTCCCCATGAGTAAAAAGGGCCACGTGCTACAGTATATGGTGTGAGTATTACTGGTCACATCCTTAACACGGTATCACTAGGAATGTGGCCAAATATCTGCATGGATTTTTTATGGTCCTGAGTTCCAGGATATTGATTTGAAACTTCTCATTCACCAAGGACTATTGGCTAAGCTGACACTTTTTGGGGTGATGGATGTAGCAGAAGGAAATCAGATAGACAAGAAAAGCAGAGGAACAACCACTTAAATATTCTGGCTGGGTTTTCTCACTGGCATGGAAACGTCACTTCTCACACTCAGGTCTTCTTCTAGCGCAGTTCGAAGTGTATAGGCAGGTCTGATTCCCAGCCTGACACAAGACAGACATATGCCACCATGTGCCTCCTGAAGCTATGAAGTATTTCACTATGAAGAAACACATGAAGCAAGACTGTACAGCAATGTGCAATAAACTCCCTGGTTGCAACCGCTGTCATCATGTTGTCAGCATCCCCACTGCTATGACACCTGCAAAGATGAGGCTCTTGTGTGGGCAATAGCTCTGTCCTACCATTGAAGTATTACCTGGCTATGATGAAATCGCCATCCTGAAGCTTCCAAACCCCACAGCATGAAGGGAATCTGGCCTCAGCAGCTGGATGAGTGCTACATGTGGATCCAGTAACCTGCCACAGAGCTGCAGGGAGAAAGATGGTCTCGATCTTACAAAGGGAATGCACTCCAGGACAAACGTGCCAGGGATGTCATGGAAGAACAATTTGTGTGCCTTGATGCTAACAGAGAGAGAGGAAGTGGGTGACCACTGACCTCAGGCTTTGGTTCCTGCAGTGTGAGCAGGAGATGTGGTTCCTGCAGCCAGCCCCAGTAACCCCAGCCAGTCAGTGAATCCAGGGGCTGCAGCACCTCAGTGTCCTCATGGCAGTGTAGGTAAAAAGCTGGAGCAAGGGCTGCCCAGACTTACTGCTTCTCAAAGGTTGCCACAGGGATGCAAGATCACTGGTTTGGGAAAAGAAACAAAGGGCCTGGCACGGCAGAGATTTCCATGTGTCAGAGTGTATAGCTGGACTGTGTGTCTTCATGAGAAGCCCGTGATGGATCTGTAGCTCTCTGCTCATTTGGGTCCCAGGATTAAGAGAGAATTTATTTGATACATGCTCTCACCAAGGTAACAAATATCTGCTGGAGCCTGACCCACGCATGTGGTAGAGACCTGGAACACAGCTTTGGAAGAAGCATGGTGTAGAGATAAAAGCTGACTGGGGAGGAAAAGTAATCATAGTAGAAATAGATGGAAATAGAGAGAGACTAATGAACTGAAACGGCACTGGATGTACTCCACCCTATACTGCCACCAGGGAGGGAGGGCACAATGTCAGCACTTCATTCATAGAATGAAGGAGTGCATACGCCCAGGAGAGTATCTGTAAGTAATCACACGCAGCTGGACCAGATGCAGAGACCGGTATATAATGTTTTGTTGCTTGCTACTTGCTACTTCTGCTAAAAAGTACTGAGCATGTTTTCTCTGCTACCTCTTTCACAGCAGGACTTCAAAAAAGTAAAAATAAATAATTGTTTCGATTGATAAAACAATCCAGTAATATAAATAGAAATATTTCAGGTTTTTTTTTTCTTTAGCAAGACCTGAAGTAAAGAACTATTTTAAACGCTTTCTTTTTTTTTTTCCTATCATCTAGATTTTAATTTTATTTATTTTATCACAGTGGCAATGCTGAAAAGTATCCTTATAACTTTCAGTGTCACAACCATACACTGCATCACGGATTTATTCTTTAGTTTGTTAATTTTAAAAAATGTAAACCAAGCAGAAAAAAGAGGAACCTAAGTGGTAATGAGTTTTTTTAGAGATGAATAAAATTGAAGATAGCGTGATGTTGGAGGCAAAGCTTCCACAGGCTATTGCCTTCATCAGAAAACACTCTGTATGGTTATTGAATAAGACCTGTAATGACAATTCCTCTTCAATGCAATCTGTATCCTGCAAAACATCAGCGGGAGTGGCTCTGATGCTCATCTGCTGTTCAGGACTGGGGATCTGCAGAACACAGCTCTTTTCCCAGCAAGGGGAAAGAACTTCCTCTGGAAGTCAGGTGGAAAGGCTGCTGGGCTGGTAGAGAAATCCTTACAAGAAATGTATCACAGCTCCTCATCACAAAATCAATGAATAAAATGAAGAAAATCAGTAACACTGAGAATGATACTGAGTGAATAGGCTTTTAATGACTCGATCTTGATACAGTCTAATTCAAAAAATGTGAAACTGAGGAATACATTAGAAGTACTAAAATAAACAGAACTGCATAATGACCACTACTTCCTGATAAATCACAGTGGATGATAACTAAAATAATAACCTTTAGCCTGCGAAAGCTATAGGGGTATTTTTGAGAGCTGCAATCACCAACAGTCACGACAAAATACCCTTTCCATAGTAAATAGCTCTTGGTGAGAGCCGTTTATTTCAAGCTAGTGGGAATATAAAAAGTGAATTTATCTGAAAGAATTGATTCTGGAGGATAAGTATTGTAGTAGTTAGGTTCAAAATGTGCATCTCTGCACTTACTGTTCTGTACAACAAACAGAACAGAGCAGTTCTTGTCATTTTGAACGTAAGCATTAAATCCATGTGAACAATTTATTAGTTCCAATAAAATCAAAGAGCAAAGAATTATTCAAAACAAAGTTCTCTCCGTTGCAAGCATAATTTGCACTTCAGCATAATTTCAAATGCTGTCCTATTTTCCCTAGACAAAGAAAACAAGAACCAGTCATCATTTGCACTTTTTGGATTAAAAATCTTCTCCCAAAATTGCTGTGGCTTTTTAATTTCCATTTCAATCCATTACCATTAAGGGATTAAAAACGCTGATGGCTTAAAGATTCTCTAAACTGCTTTCAAATTCTCAGTCACTGGGACATCAAATGATTTTCTAAAATGCAGTTTTAAAGAGGAAAGAGACAAAAAAGAAGCAAAAAAAAGAAAAAAGAAAAAAGAAAAAAAAGCCCAGAAAACCTGCTGCATCTATGGAGGAGTCTTCATAATTAAGACACTATTTTCTCCAGAATTCACAGCCACTCTTAAAAGCAGGGAAGAGAAGAATAAAGTACCTTATTAAAAAGGCTGTAAATAAGTTGGACTCTTGAGTCAGCAAGGTATCTTAGAATGTGGCTAACTCTAAAGCATATAAGCAGTCATAAACAGTGCACATAAGCATCCATGGGATGGGCAGTAAGTGTCAATTATCATTAATATTTTTGTTATCAATATTCATTCTTGGCTGGCCTAGACACAAGATTAGCACTCCTTATGTCAACGGAATCCCACCAACTTGAATTGGCTGAGCACATAACCAAAACGTATCAAACTGTAGATTTTTTCTTAATAATAGCCCCTTTCTCCATGAGAATGTGCCCTTTCTGTCAAGAAACCCCTGAACCCATTTAACACCACTGGCAAATTTGCTGAACAAGTTCTTTTTTACCCTCATCTATATCCTTCTTCAGAAAGACAAAGCTGAAGCAAGGGAAGGTACAAATCTGCTAACTCTCGCAAGGTATTTTTGGAAGGATGGAAAAGAAAAACAAACAGTATGCTATGACTGCTTTTAGATTATGTGCAGAATCTGTTTGAACTCATATTCAGAGGCCTAGGAAGGCATGCTAGCAACTCTCACACAAGAGCAAGATCAGGCTCATGAAAGTCTGTTTATTTTGGCTAAATGAAAAGGAGTGGGAAAAGGAAGACTTTGTGAGAGGTAGTTTTTAAATTCACTTAAAAACACATAAAGCAAATGCTGAACTTTCATCACTGTCATACACATTTATTCTGTGAAACTCTGGAGATGACAGATGGTTAACTCAAGAAATCAGAGCATGTCCTTCTTATGCAAGGAAAGAAGAGAGGGCATGCTTGCTACAGAAGATTGGGGTAAACATCCTTGAAAGACCCTTGCTGACCCTTCAGGCAGACCAGTGTTGGCCAGAGCCTTTGCAGACTTTCAGCTTCACTATCATCCTTGTCAAGTAACAGCCTTTAAAAGACCACATTGACTGAGTGAGCCCCAAGGCTGGCTCATGCCAGGCATGCTGCTGCTGGCTTCAGAGCCAGTTGTCACACCATGAGCTGTGTGATGAGATGGAAGGCAGAGCAAAACAGAGACACTCATTAGTTTGAGGCTGAAAAGCACAACTGTGTACAAGCAACATTTTACCTAGTCTTTAATTGCCTTTCTGAGGACAGAACCACCCATTTCTTTCAGCTGTGTAGCAGCAGAGAGAAAAAAATTCACTCAACATCTGAACTGTGAAACAACACGTCATCTTACCTTCCAAATGTTCTGTTGTAACCAGTCCTAATGCTACCATGAAGGCAATTTTCTATGGAAAAAATAAACAGGGGTTAGATTTTCTACTGTAACAGTCCTGGTAGAAGTAATCTAGCATTGATAGAATAAACCCAATAAAGGTCTTTTAAAAATGTCTATTACTTAAATGCATATGAAAAAGCAACTCAAGATTTGCTTCAGATATGCCTGGTCAGTCACGCCCTACTTGTATAAAACTGTTCAGAGACATAAGGCCAATGCTGTATGAGTACTAATGTTACATAACACATGATCAAAATCCAGTCAATTCAATTTAATATTGCTAGTCGCTTTGTTACTCCACTCTTCAGAGAAGAAATTGTGTATTATTATCACTGTCAGGACCTGGCACTGTTTTTACTGGATATGAGCAAGCTGTACTAAGAAAATATGACACACACTTTCATTGAACTTTACAATACTATACATCTGTTAATAATTAAGATGACATTTGAAGTATAGTGAATTCTCCTCCAAACAGAACAGTTCAGAAATTGCTCTTCCCAAGTTAGAGAAAAAAATATCACATGCATGAGCTACAAATAGACACTTTGATACCTCCCCTCATTGGGGAGTGAACAAATACCTTGCACTGACAGTGGTGAACTCGTTTGACAGAGGGGAATGTGATCTAAAACATGACTCAGAATTCTTGTACGTTGTATACACACAAAACACATTTGAATATCAACAAAACTTCAAAACATAGCTATGCAGTAACAGGGCAAGTACTAGAGCAGACTTACGTTTTCTGTCAGTGATTTCTCATTCTTAAATGGAAAACTGAAATTCTGCTGTGTAGTTCCTAGCCCAAACTGAACTGAATTTTTTGTTTTGAGTCAGATCTGGGATAACATGAGGCCTCCTTTCTGTATTGTGCTGAACAGCCTTGTTGGGCCACGTTATGCAAGTGGCATTTTCACAAGGTGCTATTCCACAGGAGAGACAATCTAACTGGAAAATCCAAGCTATTAGGAGCCCAGGCAAGCAAAACTCACAATCCAACTGTGGCACAGCACTCGAAGACCACTGGAAGATGTAATCATCACGCCCACCCAAAATAAAATGAATAGGTTTAGGTTGAACTAACTGGAACATAGTACAGGCCAAAACATTCTGTTTCAACCAGAGAAGCGTCAGGAGAACATGTTTCAACAGTTCCAAGTCAAAATTAATTTAACCTTCTTGTTTATGAAAAGTACTATGATTCAACTTTCAGCCCAGGATAAAATCAACTACTAAGTCACTTTCATACAGTGAGTCAGTAAAAGTAAGCACAACCTCATATTAGAAATGAAAAGGAGTGGGTTCTTCAAAAATTAGAGGGTTTGTATTGGATATCCATATTGTTCTTCCACCTGTGAAACTATCTACATTCAGGAAATGAACTAACAAAGCCATAAGATAGGAATACTGTCATTCCATGATCCCCTAGTATGTAATTCTTCCTGTAGATTAAAGAAAAAAAAAGGTCATTTAGAATCTAATCACCAGCAATTTAGATGAGATTCACCCTAAGTTTCTGCCCTCCATAACTCTGGTAATGACAAGCACATGTACATATGCATGTCACACCTTGATTTCATTAATGTTCACTCCTTACATGTCTAAAACACCAGCTAGACACAGTGGGGATTCCACATGTGAAGGAAAGATGAATATTTGATCTGCGACCCACTGTGAAGATCTGAGAAGAAAATTTGTCTACTGAGTCGAATTACAAGCCTCACTTCACCCCTACTGAAAGTAACTTTGTGGCAGTATCCATCAGCACTCTTGAGTAGAAGCAATAGCAGTGTTTCAATACAGACTCAGAGAGTTGAAATGGTTAACGTGAAACTATATTTTCCCACTGGAGCATAGATTGCCTAAGGTCTTACCCAAAGATTAGGCCGTAAAGGGAGCATGTATTTTCTGACATCTAAACTAACATTATTTGAGTACAGGAATGCTTGCTAAACAATTCCCTCTCTTTATGCTAACAATTTTCGAATACATATTGAGTTAAACATAATGACAGCATACTTGCTTAACATATGAAGAGCTTTCATAAATGAACTTGATAATTATCTCACTATTAAAGAAAGGAAGCATTAGCTTTTATAGGTATTTGAAAGATGGATTCTTTTTAAAGGATCCAGTAAAAGCTGCATTCATTTTAACAAGCATATTATATTAGCAGCATTTTTTAAATGGGCTTTGCTATTTCATGCTCATGTAGACCATTGGATTCAACTCAAAATACTGCTTCCACTGCAGTGCTTTGCTTTCAAGTACCACAGAGTAATGGCAATGCAATGCTGTTTCTTCTCTGCGCAGGAATCCACAAAACTGATCCTTTAGTATTTCCAGCTTTTTAATCACTAGCATTTAGTCCAAAAAAGCAATGAGTATCTCTTTGTCCTTGTTAGGTAGGATTAAAACCACCGCTGGCTAAACAACCAGAATTTCTGGCATTAATTTTTCTTTTAAATAAATAATACTAGAAATGTACCAGAAATGTAAGATCTTAATGACTCACAAAATAAAATGCAAAATGTTTTGTGCAATTCTGACTGTTTCTTTCTGTGCTGAACTCAGTAAAAAAAAGACCAACAATACACTGATGACAAAAAAATAACAAGTACTTTCTTCACAGAACTGCTTCCTAGCTTAATGCTTTAATTTCTTGCTGGGGAGCTGTCCCCAGAGTTGGCTTCCCAGCAGAAAGATCAAGGCAGGAACTAAAGACAGCCAGCATCCTCGATCTCTTGTTTGTTTAGGAACTCAGGAACTGCAGAAGGAACTCCTGGCTACTGGAAGGTCTGGTTGTTTCTGGTTTATTTATTTTGAATTTTAAATGTAATTTGTTAAATCCCAGTCTGTGACGACGGACATTTATGTGTAGACATACTTGAGTTCCTGCCTCAGTTTTGTGCTTTGAAGACAAATACAGGTGTGGAGAGAAATGCCCAGATTGCTTGTTTTCTTTAAAAAAAGATCACAGTATCTTTGTTACTCTTTGTCTCAAATTTAATCATCTGTTAAACAGCCATGACTGCTTTTAGAAAAATGCAGTATGTCTTTTCATGAAGCAAAACAAAGATTTTTACAAAACCATTTCATTTTATAATTACATGTTCTATTTATGTCATTACATGTGTTTACACTAATTATGCTGTTAGTTCTAATTACACTAATTGCACAAATACATTACAACCAACTAAAGTTTACTTTCAAACAACAAAAGAAATTAACTCTAGACCTACATATTTATGACTGTAAAACAAATCTATGAAAAGAAAAAAAAGTCATACTTAAGGGCACAGCTTCAGCATCCTACCTACCCAGAAAAAATGTGCTTGCTGTGACCTCCCATATGCACTGTAGGAACAATGATCTTGGTAACAAAAAAGGCAATCAAGGAGATCATTGACACCAGGACATACTTGTTGGCAATTTAACAGAAAGCTCGTTAAATTTAAGAATGCTATACCAACATGTGTCCCCAGTCACGTGGTCTCTTCCTGGATCCCTCTGGAAGATATTTGCTTAATTTTCTTTTGTGGAGGATAAGTTATGGGCAAAGAAAACATGTTTTTTTCTAGAATTCTTTTTTTAAGCAGAATCTACTAGCCTTTCTGCCCACCGGGTGCTGCACAATAATCATATTTGGGAAATACTTCCCGAAGGAAAAGAGATTCACGTGGTCCCATTGTTCAGTGACAATGAAGATTCATACAAGGGTCAGATTTTAAACTGGGGAGATTTCATAAGTGTAGTTCAGCAGGGCTTCTGTAAGCTGTGATATTCCAGGCTAGAAGTCACAATATTTATTCCTTAGCACTCTTTTAACTATATACGCCTCTCAAAATGGCAAAAGGAACTACCACCCACGCTGCCCACCTAACATTAAAAACTTACATTGCCACAGTCCTCTTAAACCTACAGTTCCAAGGATGCTTTCTTGCTACAAACATATTAGACTAATGAGGTTAGGATGTCATGTGATCTGAACATTTCAACATTAGAAGTAAAGTCAGCTTGTATAATTTCTCAAATTGCCTTGAAATTATGCACAATCTAATTTGAATACATCCAGTCAAAACCAAAATGCCTGTTAAACATAGTCTCCATTTCCACACCTTCTGATTTGTATTTTTAATTTGCATAGTAAATACAGTTCATGAAAGAGTTTTAACCCTATAGTCTCCTTTCTACTCTCTTATTCAGGGAAAGAATGTGTACATGTTGGACGGCACGCGTACAGCAAATGTACGGAACAGTGCTGCTACATACAGTCTACAGACTGCAAAATTCATTACAAAGAAAATGAAAACGTAAAAGTTCAGGTTACAAAAAGAAATATTAATTCAGTAATGTAAAACTGGTGATACATATTCGCTAGCATAAAATAAAATATAATCAGCTTGCATATATCTTTCAGAAGAAATACAAATATATTACAAGACCTACAGTTCTTACATTTTGTCACAATGGACGACTTGAATGATGCAAAGCAAATTTGTCGGAGCAGCTCTCTAGGGCAGGAATCACTCCAATTGCAATGAACCACAAGCACAAATACAGTAATTATATATGCACACAGAAAAGCGTTTAGAAATGATCCCTATAATTCAACCATACTGTAACACATTTATAATAATAACAATAAAATAAATCACCTCTGGATTTTCCTCCTTTTTCTTTTTAGTAGCAGGGGATCCCTGAGCTGACTCTTCAGGAGGTTTCTTTGTCTCCACTTTACTTTCTGTCTGGGTTTGGACTTGAGGTTGAATAATGATAACCTAAAATACAACATACCAATAAAAGAACAGAATTCACTACACAAATCTGGAATTTTCTGCCTGAAACTTTGATTCTTCACTGAATGGTTAGTTGATACCTATATAGACAATAAATGCAAATCACAAGTCAAAAGTATCAAAAACTGGATACCTAGCTTAGGCCTCTAAATCTCCACTAAACTTTCTAAAAATTAATCTTTATAGATGCATCATAAACTAGCAGCAGCCTAAGGGAACCATTTGATTAACATATCTGAAAATCAGTCCACTCTGTGTTCAGAGGGCTATTGAAGCTGATTCAGTGATCTAAATTTACTATCCAGGTTGTCAGTGATTCTAAGTTGTTTCCTTTAATTCACTTCACATACACATAGAAGAACACATTTGAAGTAAAAGCCTGACCTCAGTTATCTCAGTGTTATTTCAGAATAAGTACACACAGAGTGCTCCTCAGTAATACCGATGTAACTGAGATCAGAGTTGAGTCCTCAATACTTACAAGTTATGAGCAGAGGATATCCAGTTTTTCATAAACAAAGTAAAATACATGTTTTTAATTGAAATCAATTGTGTTTTAGAACCTTAGCTACAGGAATTACTACACAGATCTCTTATGCATGCATCTGCTACTATCAGATTTACTACATAAAGATTTACATGTTACAAGTAACATTACCTCAGAAGTTATTAAATTAAAAGGAATGAAAGACAGTTTTTGACCCCAGAACTATACATGTGACTTTACACCCATAATCATGGGTGTAAAACCTTCATGGAGGAGTATGGAAGAGTTTCCCAAGATCACCTTCTTGATGAAAACTATTGGATTTCAACATGGGATCTCTTCCAGCTAATTGCTGACCTTCAAGCAATTTATCTAACCGTTATTTATGAGTACTTGATTTCCACTCAGTCACTCTAAAAGACTCAATAGCATAAAAAGGTATTTCTTAATCAGTAGTCAGTTTGAGTAAGAAAAATAAGTAATGTTAGAGAAATGTGGAAGAGATGCTTAGTTTTATTTACTTCACAAACCATCCTGCATCCTGTATTCTTTGTTAGTCTGTATGAGAACCTGTGCTGCCAATAAAATCCGGAGCAGCAGGATCCTAGCAGCAAATTACAATGAATGTCTGCTGGGTACATAGGCAGACTTTATTTAATCTATCTCTGGTACACAAGTGGTGAAGTTCTTCTATTTCAAAGCTAAAAAACAGTACAAACACGAAGCAATAAATTTATAACTTGATTTTTTCCTACTGATCTGTTGATCAGTTTTGAAACCCTGATCTCTCATTTCATTTGGCTTGCCCCTGGAAATGTAGAAGGGAATGCCTGATTATTTGATACACTCCCCTGGGATCAGTTGATACAACTGATATCACTCTATAATTGAAGAGGGAGTCCATGGGAAATTTGAGCCTGCACAGAATTCAGGGATATTATTAATAAGAAATAGTTTCAGAAAAGGGAAGATCATATTGTCCCAACAATGTCAAGTAATATAATGATGCATTTTAATCCCACTAAAGACAAGCTAGATACGCTGATAAATGTCTACTAGCATCCATGTGTACCGCTAAGGATTTTCCCATTGCTTTCTGACTATTTCCTTCACCAGAAACCACTTTACTCCGTACAGGGCTGTGCAGGATAAGAGAGACAGGCACTTACTGGAAAGAGTCCAGTGGAAGGCTATCAACACAATCAAGCAGTTCTGTGAGGAAAGGCTGAGACAGCTGGGAGCCTGCTGTCAGCCTGGAGAAGAGGATTCTCCAGGGGATCTATTCAACGCATACAAATCCATGAATAGAGGTGCACAGAAGACAGAAGTGGGCTTTTCTCAGTGGTGCCCAGTGCCAGAACCAGAGCCAATGGGCACAAATCGGAGCACAGGAGGTTCCCTCTGAATACTGGGAAGCAATTCTCTGCTGTGCAGCTGACAGATCATTGGCACAGGTTGCCCAGAGGTTGTGGTGTCTTCTCCTTGGAGATCTCTAAAAGCCACTTGGATGTGGTCCTAAGCACACTGCTCTGGGTGCCCCAGCTTGATCAGGGGATGGAGCAGAATTCCCTTCCTACCTCAGTGATTCTCTGAACACCCTGCTCACATCTGCATCCTAATTCCTGTGTTTGGCAACTGGAAGGCAGCAAGAATCAGAACCTACCTTGCTGTCGGCGCTGATGAGGAGTGGTTGCACTTTGATGCTGTCGTTGACCACAGAGACGGTAGCGCTGGTGCTGATAGGGGCTGCATTGCTGGGGGAGGTGGAGATAATGGCGTAGGCCACACCGGCACTGCTCAGTGGCGACGAGAGAGGGATAGGATCAGTGACGCTCTGTGCCTGGCTGTTAGGCGTCTCTACATGGCTGACAGTGTTGTTGGCAGTGGGGAGGGCAGGGCTGGGGTTTTTGATGCTGACAACGGTCGCCTTTTGGAAGGTTGGAGGCTGCTTGGATGGTTGGTCTCTGCATGGGGAAATAGGGAGGCTGTCTGGAATCAGAGTCTTTGGCCTAACCTGAAAACAAAATTAGATGTTATTAGGCATAATCCAACACTGTAATGGATAAATGCTGCATACATATACTCTGCCCATAGACTAAAATTGCATTAGCCATGCAACAAGACCATCTACAAAAACAGAATTTGCAACTCTGGGTTGACAGCCATTCATTCACCTGTAGACGTACTCCCTCCACTACTCAATTGAACCATTTTGTAGTCCCTAACTCATTGCAATGCTGAACAAGGAGGGAGAAAAAAGTCAATTCCTCTCTTTTATTTGCACACGTCCATACAAGTGTTACTTGAGCCACATTTGGTTCTCAGTAAGGATGTTTCAGCCAAAGCAGAGAGAAATGGAGAAAAAAAAAAAAAGATGCCGACAATTGCTGAACTTAATATTTTGTTGCTGTGTTGATTCATTGCTGTGGGTGAGCACAGAAGGCACTTCCATGGATGGAGGGGAAGCCATTTGTCAGTGTTTGTGTAGGCTGCACCTTTACATGGAGCCATGAATGATAGCTGAAAACAATTGTTTCCAGCTAATGTGATGTGTTTCCAGTGGAGTAATTAATGTCACCCTGTCAACAGGGCTCTGACTGAACAACGTGGTAAGTACAGTTCTAGAATTGAAAATAAATAATTTAAACTGCTTCACATGAAGTTAACTTCACTCCTGGCTTATTCGTTAACACGGCCACATAAAACAGCTGGCTCCTTCTGTGCTTATTTCATCCTGTCACTTCTCGCACCTTCCATACTGTGAAACAAAATGACAAGCTGCAGCAGACAGGCACTGGAAGCAGCCTGTGCCCTTCTAGCGCTGCTGCCTCCAACCTCCAGCCAAAGTACGCCACTGAAAAACCAGGAATGCTCTGATGTAGGGAAAATCATTTCTCAGGGCTGGCCATCAGCCTCTGTCAAGGAGGAGCCATACCCATATCTCAAGGAGAATAGTTGCAACACGTATATTTCAGCTCTTTGTATTTTGGTAGCTTGGCCATCAGTTACCACTTGGTCCTAGGTTCAATGAACAGTACAAATACGCATTAGAAGTAAAGTCCCTCTTAGGAGTGTATGAACTACTAGCAATCAAGGTAAATGGAAAGTGAAAACGCAAATCAAGCCAGGCTGGAGGCCTTGCAACAAAGCTGGGAGCCAGGATGTTCACTCACAACTTCAGATTAACACTGAAAGGCCTTGCAGACTCAGTGCAAAATGACTCAAAACTACACTAAACTAGGACCAACCACATTCAAGATATGCTGACAGTAACCCAATTTTTTTTTGCTATTCCGTTAGTTCAGATTCATGTATTTAACATAAGGATTACTTGATTAACTTAGTTAAAATACCAGACAACTATCTTGTCCAAGATACTTGAGAAAGGAGTTTATATTTAACTTCATATTGACAACTCTGTAATGATCTTATTTTCAAAAGCAGTGCCCAGAGGTTTGGTTTAAAACCATCCTGACTAATGCTTATTACATGAAAAACCATCCAATATAATAGCCAAATGAAGCAGAGACAGACACTTAATGCACCTTGTTCATGTCTGGATCAGTCAATTATACAAGCAGATATTGTAATATCTATTTTTACTCTTTCACGATAACACCATTTTTCCTCCTATACCTTATATAAGTCTCTCATATATAAGCCTTTAACAAGCTGTTCATGCCCATGTGCTCAGAGACACGTTCACAGAAATAGTGTCATTATTCAGAAAAAGTCTGAGACGCTTGGAAAAATACAGTTAAAATGTATTCTCACGGCTAACAAAATCTAAATTTAATTCTAAGCTGTTTGGAAAGCTTCTAAATTTTGCTCTTTCTCCTCAAAAATTGTCTACTGTAAATTAATGTAACACCAGCTACCAGCAGAAATATTGCAAACACACAAACAGATAAGCGCACGTATACAGAGGGAGAGAGAGAGAGAAAATAAACAGTAACTCTCAGATCAAAGACTCAATGTAACAGTCCCTGAGATCTTTAGAAAAAATCAAATCTGATAAAAAATCATCTCAGTAGTTTTTTTAGCCAAAAACTGTCAGGCAGTCTACCCGGATCTACTGTCACTCTCACTTGCATGTTTATATTCAATCAAAGTCAATTGAAAACTGAATGCCTATATATACTCTAACTATATAGTTATCTGTTTTATACCATTACCTATATACATGTTGTTGAGTGCAATACTGCAACAACTTTTATACATGCTCTTTATGCAATTGTGCATGTTCTGTAAGTTGTGGATGTCTGCATATGACTTTCCTATATAATAAGGTATTCCTGCCCATTTATACAGACTTAATATTTCAAAGTAACTTATTGCCTAAAAAGGTCTGTGTATTGATGTATTCAATACGATTTCTCGGTGCAGCACAAGAATCCAAGCTACTCAGTCTATGGAGAGCATAAGCTAGGCATTTTCTGCCACCTTGTGATATAAAGAAGGTATAGCGGTTTTCCTATCCTAACGCTCTGCAAATTCCCTGACAAGTTCATAATTGTGAAAGCACATTTATTACAGAGTAATGAAAAGAGTTGACAACAGAAAAGCTTAAGGTGCTCCTAGCACAAATTAAAGTGAAAATAAGTTAAACAGTATTTCTTTCCACAGCCCACAGTCATGAATCCAAAAAAAGAAAACATGCATAGAAATCCCTTCCCATCCACAGTGCTCTAGCACCTATGAATCACAGCGCTAAGCATAAGTGTTTGGTAGTGCTAAGGGGAAGATCTCTAGCAGAATTTCACATTACCTGCTACAGTAATCTGTGAGAATAAATGGTGTCAATTGGGAAGGAAAAAAAGAAAGAAAGAAAGAAAGAAAGAAAGAAAGAAAGAAAGAAAGAAAGAAAGAAAGAAAGAAAGAAAGAAAGA